>JAPEIP010000290.1:36677-46760 GCA_026120095.1 Capsicum chinense
CACTTCATATGTGGGAGGTATGTATTACTGATCAACCTATCATGAAAACACACATCCAGTACAATGATTTTGTGAATGTTTGTTCTTTACCTATTAGGCATTAATTCTTCAAACAAGATATGAAATTTTATAGTTAAGATTGTTAGGTTCTAACTGACAAGGCTGAGGGACCAAGATGGTGGTGTCAATATCCCATTACAATTTAATAACGGTTTATGCTCATATTTTTGTGTCAAGTTTGGGGAAGGTTTTAAGTTTTTGGCGGCAGTGTAAATATCCAATAGTGATTGGACCAGTTTTAATGACACAATGGACTTCTTGAAAGGCCTCCGAAGCCTCACAATGCAGCAAACAACGATAGAACCAATAGAAACTCCCCTGGTCCAAATTTATATGGATGGATTATTGGAGGAGACTATTATACAGCAGAAGGTGTTTGGGAGAAAACCTGTGCGGGAAGAGAGAGGTTAAGAAGGCCATATATCATCTTAGTACTTGTTTAAGAGGATAAACAGGGTCGAAAGAAAAGTGTAGCGAAATTAGCTTATGAAATTGACAGAAAAATAAAAAAACTAGATGAGATGCAAATGTGAAAGTGTATCCAAAAATGAATATCCATCAGTCGTTAAAGAAAAAGAAGAATGGTCAAGAGGAATTGACCCTGTGTATCCTCTTAAACAAGTACTAAGATGATATATAGCCTTCTCAACCTCCCTTTTCCTGCACAGGTTTTCTCCCAAACACCTTTTCCTTATAATAGTCTCATCTACCAATCCATCCATATAAATTTGGACCAGGGGAATTTCTATTGGTTCTATTGTTGTTTGCTGTATTGCGAGGCTTCAGAGGCCTTTCAAGAAGCCCATTGTTCCATTAAAACCGGTCCAATCACTGTTGGATATTTACACTGCCGCAAAAAATTTGAACCCTTCCCCAAACACAAAAACATGTGCATGAATAGTGTCATTAAATTGTAACGGGGTATCGACACCACCATCTTGGAACCATTTAGCCTTATCAGTTCACACCTATCAAACTAAACTGTACAATTTAGGATCTTGTTTGAAGGATCAGTGTCTAACATCGGTAAAAAACTGCATTCACAAAATCATTGCACTTTATGTGTCTGAACAGTAGCCTGATCAATACTATACATAATTCGTATACATGAAAATGGGATCTATTGCACGTATCTTATTCTTCCTACCCCATCAGGACATGTCAGTGTTGTTTATTCATCTGCACGAATGTGATGACTATTAAAATGGAGGTGTGAAGATTCATGACTTTTTATCTTAACACATTTAAAACAGCTGATGAATCGAAATCTCCATCTGTTGCAATTGACGAATCAGCTGTTGGAAGAAATCAAAACATCTCCTCCAAACATATGGTCCATCTGTCACAACAGATAATCTATATGTTGCAACAAATGGTAAATCTATTGCGATAGACCTGATTTTTTTTAATTAATCTGCACCCATGTGATTACTTCTTTCGAAATATGTTTATTTCAATTTAGTTTTACTATTTATAAAATCAAGAGAATTTTATTATATTCTTTCAAGATTACCCCTAATATTAAATGACTCAATAAAGTATATTATTCACATTTATACTTTCTAATCATAATTAATAAGACCAATTTGGTAAAACAATCACCTAATTTATGTTTTTATTAATTGGTGTGCCAAGCCCATGGGGCGCAACTAATACTTAACGGAGGGACTATTAAAAAGAGGTGAAGTCTTTTTATCTCACACATTTAAAATAGCTAATGAATCGAATACTTCATTTATTAAAACTGAACTAATGAATCAGCTGTTAGAAGATATCAAAACATCTCCTCCAACTTCTTATACATACTGTCCATCTGTTGCAACAGATAATACATAATTTGCATCAGATGTCTTATTTGTTGCATATACAAACCATCTATTGCAACAGATGGTAAATCTGTTTTGACAGCCGTCTGTTCCACATTCAATCCATCCATCTGTTGCAACAGATGCTAAATCTGTTAAAAATACTGGATGATCTATTGCAACATCTCAATAATAATGACTTTTATCGAGTCTCAAACTGCTATGAAAAGGTAAGAAGTAATTAGTGTAAAAGAAAAAGTCGCGACTTTTCACAGAAAATAAAATACCACCAGTTTGAATGTAATTAATACAATGGAGCTGAACAATCCTGCATTTTGGCCTGATACGTCCAGATTATATTATAGGTCCCTCAATCTTCATTCAACTCTATTTATTTCTTGCATTTTTTCCTTTCGTGTGACATCTTCTACCACTTCTCTTCAAAGAGCATATTCCTTTGTCATTGATGTAAGTTTTTTTCTGGCGTAAATTTACCAGTTGGTCGTATACATTGTATTACATTGTGAACATTTTTCTTTACATTTGTCAATTCATGCATGTTCTAGATATGATTGATCATTTTTTGGACATTGCTATTCTACGCGACACAATGCGGGAACTTCAAAGGCAGGTTAATGACCTGCAGAGCGAGTTGGTCACTGTGAGACCGATAATGTTCAGAGAGATGCAGAGGTTGATGAGAGCCCTTTTGCTGCGAGTTGATTGGTCGGCTGTCATTAATGATGATGATGATAATAATAATTAGAATGTGTTTTTTCTGTTAGCGTATGTATTTTAATTTTTCTATATTGGATCTATACCTAATGTATTTTATTTTTCATTTAATGAAAAATTTACTTTTAGAAAGACTTTGGCGTTTTAATTCTTCTTTAATTTTCATTCTGTTTTCTTCTAATCTAATACATGTTAACATGTCGACGGTTGGAGGCAATGTTGAATCCAGTAGCACTAGCAGTTTTGGCTTTTAAGTTCTTTCAACAGTTGGAACTGATTGGTCATCTGTTGGGTTTCAACAGATTATCCATCTGTTTTGATAGATTTTCATCTGTTGGAGGAAAGTATTCCAGTTATTTGTGCAACTGTTGAGAATAATTGTGGTCTGCTGTATTATTTAAGTTCATGTTTTGCCTCATTTTATTGATGCACGAGTTATTTAGAAAAAAAGACATTTTATATATGATAAATGATAACATTAGGTTCACAACAATGATTTAAATATATAAAAGTCCACAACAAATAAACAAACAAACAAACAACAACACAAGTTTCTGCAATTACAACGATCATGGTGGATTATGATTCGGGCATGTAGTTCTTTTGTGGCCAGTGCACTTACATATGGAGAACTTGTTTTTTCTTGATGAAAATGATCCTCCAACTCCACGCCTCCTTTTATATGGCTTTCTTCCCGATTTGATAGTGCTCGGGTCAATTTATGGAGGAGGTATTAATCTCCCTGTAAGCTCTACTGGAACAACCCAAGATTCTTCGGGAGGCACCGGAGTAATATGCCCACTATATGCCATTTCATATTTTTCCACCAAATAATATTGAGAGGAGTGCTCGTAAACTTCAGGTCCATATTTATGGCCGTATTGAGCTCTAAGGGCTACCATAGAATGTGGACAAGGTATGTTGTCCAAGTTAAAAACTCTACACGTACAAGATCTTGTTTGAAGATCGACCGTGGCAGCATCACCATGACCGGTGATACAAAATTTGTAATCTGTTATTTTATGAGAGAATAACCTATTCCACAAACTGATGTTCATTGATATTTTATTTTTTCGATTTCGAGAACAAGTGATGTTCTTTTTTCTGGGCACTTGAACTGCACACGCCTTTCGTTAAAACAATCGCTATATTTCTCGCTTATTTTTTCAAACATAGCCTTGATGGAAAATTCTCTTTCATCGCCAAACAATGAATTCACTGATTCAGCTATGTTTGATGTCATAATATTGTACCTATAAAAAAATCACTTAGTACGACATCAAACTAAATTTTTAAATCAAACAAGACATTAAATTCATAAGAATATACCTATTTACTGGACATAATACCCGGCTCCATCTCTCGAAACCAACACGTGCAAAAAATTCTTCTACCTTTGGATTCACATCCGCTATTTGATTGAAATGGTCTAAACACTCATCTCTACTATATGCTTTAGCTGATCTATAAAAAAGGGTAAAGACCCTTTCGTTGTGATAGTTGTTTCGAATGTTCTCTCCAAGATGCCTGATGCAACAACAAAAGTAAGCTGAAGTGAAGAAAAGTTAACCCATCTCTGGAATACTTGGATGCCTATCCGATACAAAACACAACTCTTCGGTATCTTTGATTCAGCGTTGCAGTTGTTTAAAAAAGAATCCATAAGAGGCATCACATTCCTTGTACGCTACACAAAAAGCGACAGGAAAGATGTGATTCTTCGCATCCTGCGCCACCGCCACTAGCAGAACTCCATTATATCTTCTCCTTAAGAAGGTACCGTCGACGGCTATACCTTTTCTCAAATGTCGAAAACCTTGAATCCAAGCACCATAGGATACAAAAAAGTACTTGAACCTTCCATTTTCATACAGATGCAATGTCGTCTTACTTTCGGGATTTGTGGACTCAATCATGTAACGATAAGAATCCAAGACTTCATATCCATGCTCGAGTGTCCCCCGAACCAGGTCCTTGGCAATGCCCATGGTCGTATATACCTTCCAATAACTAACCAGGACACCCAAATCTGTAAGGAGTTGATTGGCCATAAGACTTGTTGAAGGGCTTTTGCCATCGGGGAAACTACTCCTGAAATATTCACCGAGGACCTTTGCCGTGGTGTGAGGATTTTGGCTTGAGATGTGCTCCGAACTACATGTTCCATGCTTTTCAAATTTATGAATGACGAATCTGTCAGAACTTGTGTACTTCACCGCTCTCAACCATCACTTGCCGTTTGAATTAGCACATTTGAAGCAAAAGACACTGCTCGAATTAATCACCTTTTTTATTCTGAAATATTTTTTCACGCAAGAAATAAACAAAGTGTTAGATAGTTCATTCTTGTCCTTGAATGACATTCCAATAAAAAAGTCGGTCCCGTTGTCTTGAAGATTTCCAGATTATGTCGATTGAGAAGAATTGCACATCGTATTGGTCACATCAACGGGCATAGAAGTTTGATTATCATATGGAATATTCATGTCTAGATCATCCAACCTATCATCTAAGAAGTCTTCTTTTTCTTCTTCTTCTACGTTTTGGTCCTTATTCTCTCTCATCTTTTCAACCATGTAAACCCTTAACACCGGCCTATTTGAATCATTTAGATAAGAACGCAACCGAACCTGATCGGTTATCTTGAAAGGCAGTACCCTCTGATTTTCAGAGGAGCTGTGCATGTAGCTGATGGTAAATTCTTTTGGTTGATAATTCAGTCCACAAAAGTTGATGATTAAGTTCACAAAATCATCATATGAAATATCACTTTGGACTGTCATAGCTATCATCTCTAGTATTTCACCCTCCTTCCAAAACCATACATATTGATTGCTCTTCTCAATCCAATGACCATGAAAATCCACCGCTATTGTTATTAATCCCTCCATTAGTGGTACCTAAATAAAGTCATTTGTTAAAAAAAGTTGATAGTGATTTCATAGTGCCGTGAATGAATCCCAACAGATGTGTTATCTGTTGTAACAGGTAAGTGATGAGTCGCAACAAATTCTTACCTATTGGGATTCATGTTACGGGTCTGAATATCTGTTGCAACATATAAATCGCCTTTTGGAATTGATGTTATAACTAAATCACCTTTGAAGCTGATTCCAACAGATGAGTGACAGTTGCAACAGATAATTAACCTGTTGCGACAGATGAATTACCTATGCAATAGGTTATTAATCTGTTGTAACCTATGTTGGAATCGTGTTCAGGTTCTGTTGCAACAGGTAACTAATCTGTTGTAACATATATGTTAAATGTTGCAACAGATGAACCATCTGTTTAAACATGAATCCAACATATCAGTTTTTCTTTGAAACAAATGTCTCATCTGTCACAACAGATGATTTATCTGTTTAAACAGGTGGATTTTATGTTGGATTTATGATTGAGTTCTATCCATTGTTGGAAAACAACAACAACACAATAGCAGTTACCTAGATAACAAATTCAACTAAAAATCATAATTTGACTTACCAACGTCTCCTATAAAGTAATGCCAAAGTGGAAAGTGATGTTAGAAACAAAATTTGACATAAGAAATTGGTCAAATAGCAACAGTAGCAGTAACAACAACAATAAATGGTCAACAAGAATAAGATGAAGATGATAATGAAGTAGAAGTTGATGATAATGAAGCAAAAGATGATGAATGAAGCAGCAGCAACAATGAACAACAAAAATAGCTAAGAGAGAGAAATCAACAAAGGGTGAGAAGAGAGAGAAAGACGTCTTTTTCTCCCTCCGTTTTCCGTTATATAGGCTAACATTTGGATCAAGGTGTAAATTTAAAAACTTGTGGGTTATTTTCAAATTTTTCCAACTTTCTTAATCCATAATAACGTAATTGTCACATTCACCTAATAATTAAGACTTATGTCACCTACACCTCATTTTAAAACTCTTTTATCACCTGTGGCCCAAACCCCCAACCAACTTATTTTATTTTATTGCATTGTCTATTAGTGATCTTAATGTTACCCACTTCCAACGAAACACTATGCATGTTTTTAAATAGTGACCAATTGATATTTTAAACATATTAATATATCAATTCTAAATTTGTAAGGATAAAGTTGAAGTGCTATTGTACTCATTTAATTCAAAGTTTCTATGTTTCAATTCAAATTAAGAACTTTTTCAACATCGTCAAATACTTTTATCTTTTTGATGTTTTCTTTATCTTATCACATTAAAATTATTTAGATGCTTAATAAATTTTAAAAAATTATAGGAAGATATTTATAACTACAAAAACTACCATAAACATTGTTGGTTCATATTCTGTATAAGGTCAATTCAATATTTAAAAAAAAAAAAAATTGAATAAGCACAAATGACGATAAACACTTTGAAGGTTCATTTTTTTTTTTTATATAACTTCAATTCAATAATGGAAGAAAAAAGAACAGGAAGACTAATAGACACGCCATAATAATAAAAAAAATATCTCTTTTTGCAATTCATATTGCAATGTGTGTAATATCCTTGTGGAATTATATCACTAAATATAAGTATAAGTGGAAAGCTTGTACGTTTCAGAGGAAATTTTAAATTGGTAAGGATAAAGTTGATTAAAATGAAAATTTGGAAATAGCACTTCTGCGAGGATTAGTCCATTTCATGATTTGCTTGATCCCACACCCAATTTATGTGAAAATTATTTTTATTATACGTAAAAAATTACTTGATCTTGAATTTTGAGATGCATGACAACTGCGTTATTGTCATCTCTGCTTCGCCAGAAGTGCATAAAATTCATTCTAACCATAAATTTTCAATGTTGATGACTCTTCATCAAACCTATTCATAAGCACCAACTGAACCTTTGAAGAACCATAATCAAAATTTGTTCCATAGAAAATATTGTGAGACGACAATTGTTGATACACTCTTGAAGAATTAAGTTTCAAGTTTTGTCATTCTGAAAATTTAAGGTGTGGAAGAAAATAAATGAAAAGAAAGAGATGTGTGATTAAAAAAAGAATTTAATGATTATATAATTATCTGGTTGAATAACTGCTATAGCCAGTAAAACAAAAATCAATTAAAATGACTTTGTAGTTGCAACTAAAAAAACAGTTGCTATAAAGGAGAAGGTTAGATGTGACTTATTTGTTACAGTTTTTTTTCATGTAGTTATCTATTTTGCATAGGATGTTGAGTCTGTAGTTTTCTTCAATCTTTTTTGTGTAGTTCTATTTTACGTAGGATTCATATAAACTTCTAAAAAATAAAATTTATCTATATAAAAGATAGATAAAAAGAAAAACGAAAAAAAATCATAAGAAAATATTATTTTATTTATTGACCATATTAGTATTTACGTTATTTTATTAGTTATGCAGTTTAAACCATTGAAAAAGTTTAAAAGATTATCTTTTCATTAGTTTTATTTTCAAATTAAGTTTAGATCTATAAAGTTTTATATTTAATAATTTTTATGGATGAAGTGGAATTATAAAAGGAAATGGAAACAGAAACGGCAAATATATCATGTTTCAAGTTTTAAAATGTAGTACTGAATAAGTAACTTGGGGGTTTGGGCCTGACAAAAGAGTTTTAAAATGAGGTGTAGGTGACACAAGTCTTAATAATTGAGTAGATGTGACAATTACTTAATTATGGTTTAAGAAAGTTTTGAAAATTTCAAAATAGCCCACAAATTTTTAAATTTACACTTTGATTCAAATGTTAGTTAATATATAACAGGGAATGAAGGGAAAAAAGGCGTCTTTTTCTCTATCCCCATCCGTTGTTATTTTCTCTCTTCGCGATATTTGTTGTTCATTGTTGTTGTTGCTTTATTCATCATCTTCTGATTTATTATCACCATCTTATACTTCATTATCATCTTCATATTCTTCTTGTTGACCATTATTGTTGTTGTTGTTGTTGTTACCCCAACTGCTGCTCTTTGACCAAATTCTTATGTCAAATTTTGTTTCGTAAATTACTTTCAACTTTGGAATTTATTTGAGAGGAGACTTTGGTTAGTCAGATTATGCTTTTTAGTTGAATCTGGGTAACTGCTAGTGTGTTGTTTTTTCAACAATAACTTGCACGCGAACATAAATGCAATACAAGAGCAATCAGTTTAAACAGATCCATTATCTGCGGAAACAAATAAATGTTCTGTTGTAACAGTAGACTCATGTTGGATGGATTCATGTTTAAGGATTTTAGGTGCCCGTAATATGAATCGAATAGATGGTATTCTATTGCACCAGATTAGTAATCTGTTTCAACAGATAAATAATCTGTTTTATCAGATTACTAATATGTTTCAAATAACAAAATTCAGATACAACTCCTGTCACATACAAAACCTAACAGATAACCCATATGTTCTTGCTATTGATACTGAAATCAAACTATTCCTTAATTGTAGACATGTCATTCGCTAAGAAATAGAAATAGACAACACAAAAATTAAATAAGAAATAAAAATTCAAGTGCATCAAACATAATTTTTTATAAAACAAACAAAAAAAATACATAGATAACAGAAAAAAAAAAAAGCTTAATTATTATTATCATCATTATTATTTGTATGGCCAGCTGGCATATCTTCAAAGGGCAGCAGCAGCGCCCTCCGCAACCTGCGGATCTCCCGTAGCATCCTTACTCTGACGGCGGCCAACTTCCAATGCAGGTCATGAATCTCCTTCGACAGTTCCCTCATGACGTCTCGTAAAATAGCGATATCCCACACAGGATCAGCCATATCTAAAAAACGCATAAGTTGATAAAACACACACGTAAACACAAAAGTAAAGAAAAGAAATTATCTTCATGACATCCAAATTTTTTGTCTTTTTAATTATATAAATTAATAAAGCAAATTTAAAGGCACAACTGTTCACCTCCATTTATTAATGACATTCTTGATTACTGTAAGAAGTTATGATTTAATTAAATTAAACAATATTGTGATAAGTCATGACTTTTCATATTTATTATTAAAATAATTAATTCTTTATAGGAACCATTTTTTATTTACAATGAGTTGGACAACAGATTATATTTCTGTTGCATCAGATAAATCATCTGTTACAATAAATATATCATCCTTTACAACAAATAGATAACCTATTACATAAGATAATATATCTGCTGCAACATATAATATTATCTTCATGACATTCAAATTTTTTGACTTTTTAATTATATAAATTAATAAAGTAGATTTAAAGGCACAACTGTTCACCTCCATTTATTAATGACATTATTGATTACTGTAAAAAGTTATGACTTAATTAAATTAATTAATATTATGATAAGTTAGGACTTTTCAGCTTTATTATTATTAATAATTAGTTCTTTCCAGGATCATTTTTTTTACACTGAGTTGGACAACAGATAATATATCTGTTGCATCAGATAAATCATCTGTTGCAACAGATAATATCTCTTGATTTGCAACAAC
Source organism: Capsicum chinense (assembly GCA_026120095.1). Classification (NCBI taxonomy): domain Eukaryota; kingdom Viridiplantae; phylum Streptophyta; class Magnoliopsida; order Solanales; family Solanaceae; genus Capsicum; species Capsicum chinense. The sequence continues at coordinate 46,716 of JAPEIP010000290.1, forward strand.
TAGATAACCTGTTATATCAGATAATATATTTGTTGCAACATATAA
>JAPEIP010000291.1:0-24835 GCA_026120095.1 Capsicum chinense
CATTCGATATTGCATTTGGGGTGGTTTTCGTGACTAACCCGTTCAATATTCGTGATTTGATTTTCACTTTGAGGTCTTATTCTTGGTTGAAATCTGTTCGGTTGGAAATTTTGAGACACTGATTGGGTTTGTTCGTTGTGGGGCTCCCTGATTCGAGGATTTCGGTCTCAGATTTCTTTATTATCGACAAGGACTAGTTTTATTGAGGTCCATTTCTTCTGCCGATCTTTACTTTATCTTGATTCTTTATTGATGTTGTGGGTGTGGATGATTTATGTGTTGTGTGTTTGGTTTGAATCTTCGTTATTTTTTTGTGTTTGATGTTGGCTTCGGATTATGAGACGTGATTGGAAAATTGAAGCATGCGCTAATCATGTGGTTAAAAAATGGATTTGGGGGTGAGAATTGAAAACTTGATATAATTGGTGATTTTGATTAGTTTGATTTCATTGTGTGTTTAACTTGAAATGAACGTTAATTGAACTTGGTAGTATCATGATACGCCGATTGGTTTAGGCAAAGGTAGGTTGGGTAGGCAAAGTTTAGGATCTGTGATTGTTGAATGATGAAATATTTGTGGAGTGGTTTTGATTTATGCATTGAGATTTATTGCATTCATTTGGCCGGGGAATGCCCCGAGAAATTTGTATTGATTTATCCGGGGAATGCCTTGAATTATCATGTGCTTGAAAACGACGCACGATCAAGGCCCGCAACATCGGGTGGAGAAATAAATGGAGTGTAGTTAGGATTAGCCTAGAATAGAGTAGGTTTATATTTCCGTATCTTTTTATTTCGGGACTGTATAATTGGACTGAACACTAAATTTTGGATTTTTTTATTTTGTTTTGCTTCATTGATTGTTTTGCGTACTCTGTGTGGTTTATACATTCGTAGTGTCAAATTAGACGATATTCCCACCAAGCGACCGTGGTCTAACCACGGGATTAAGGGGTGCCTAACACCTTCCTCTCGGTCAACAGAATTCCTTAGTCGGAATCTCTGTTCGCAAATCAATTTTACAGAGTCAAAATCGTGTTGAAAAAGGATGTCCATAGGTGACTTGGCACGCCTGATTTATGCTAAGTGGCGACTCTGAGTTTTGAATGTAAATAATCCTTTTTGAAACCAATCTTCATTTTGTCACATTAATAATAAAAACCCTTTCGAAACTTAAAATCTAATCTTTTGGAGTTAAAAAAGGGGTATGACATCTCTGGCGATCCTACTGGGGATCATTTTAGAATTTGACCTTATTTTTGAAGTTTTATCGGCTTAGTTTGACATTATGGGTGTATAGATGTTGTTTGTTTTGTTTTGTGTTATTGTTTTTTAATTGTTCAGTGCCTACGTGCTCTTTGTTTACAGTTTTTATCTTATGTATTACAACTTTATATCTGGCATCATTTGCATAACTCGAGTCAATTCTTTCTGCAACAAGTCTCGGAATGCACGTCATGTACACAAACTCTTGTTGAGTCACCCTTATTTTAGGAGGGGGAGCCGTCGGACGTACGGAGTGGGTGAAAAGCTGTCGCAGCCACTATCGACCATACGCTCTCCCGAACAGCTTTGTTAGTGAACCCCAACGTAGGTCAGCCTTTAGGTCATGCTTATGTGCATCATATTGAGACCTAGCAAGGCCCATTTGGGCCTTTGTAGGAAACTCACCTCTAAATCATTTCTATGTGCTAAATGTTGCATCTTTAAGGGTAATGTGGTCATTTAACGGACTGATTCGGGGAAGGCATGTGTTATAAGTAAGGTGTGTTTGAAAAAAAAAAGATAAAAAAAAGTGAGTCAAAAAGGGTTTTGTAGCTTTTAGTGTTCTTTATGGCTTTTATTTTTCACAATTCAAAATTAAAAAAGTTTTTTTTTGCCTTTTGCACTCATTTTGTCAAAAACAAAAACATCAAAAAGATTTTTCTTTTGTTTCTTTGGTAAGCCTTTACAATTCGAAAACTCCAAAAAAGCTTTTTTTTTACAATAGGAGGTTTTTATAAAAGAAAATTCAAAAAAAATGAGATGGTAGAAGTTTTGTATATTTAATATAACAAAAATACCAAAAAGATTTTTCTTTCATAGTTGTTGGTGTCAGTTTTATGTGGTGTGTCAAATTGAAAATTCTCAAAAAGATTTTATTTTCGTCGTTGTAGTTGTGTCTCTCAAGCCAAAGTTTAGTTAATTCTTTAATCCTTAACTGTCCAATCTGGACAAACTACACATCCCTGATTCTCCTCGAGTGAGATACGTAGGCAGCCTATTGAGGGTTTGGGGATCTTATTTAAAAAATCCAAAAAGATTTTATTCACGCTTTATTAGAGTAGGTGTCATATACATATTTAAAAGAAAATCACAAAAAAACAATTCATTTAATAGGTTCAAGTTTCATTTTTATGTGAAATTCAAAATCGAAAAACAAAAAAGACTTTTCTTTGGTAGTCATAAGTTTCATTTTGTATAGGAAGCTGAAAAATTCAAAAAAAAAAATTCGTCGATTCTTTTGACGATTTTATTTTATTTTCTTATTAAAGTTTCAAGAAAAAGAAAGAAGAATGAAAAAAGAGTTTAATTGGTCATTTTGGCAAGGCTTCACGAACTACGCACACCTGATTCTTCTCTCTCAGAAGTGAGATACGTACCTTCTTGGGTTCGGTGATCTTTTCATAAAATAAAAAATAAAAAAAGAAAAGAAAAAGAGGTTTTGAAAAAGTGTTGAACTCTAACACATTTGTTGTTTTTTGTTAAGTCAGTTTAAGGTGGTTGGTTTGTGACATTTTGGCTGGTCCTTCACATCGCACCAAATTCAAAGGGTTAGTTGTGTCCAACAAAGATATACAGAGTGACATCATTGATCAAACAAAGAATCAGGAAAATGAGAGTTTGAAGCAAGAGATTAGGAGGCTAAGACAACAAATGACAGAAATGCATCAAACTTAGGCCAGTGGGTTGCCTCCTCCTCCATTTCCCTTTATTGATCCTACAAATACCTCGAGTTTTCCTCTAAAATTTCAAAGTTAGTTTTCTACTATTGTTGATGCACCGCAACATGACTCAGAATTCATTCCAAGCCAAAAGCATCTCAATACTTCCACCACTTTTCCTCTAGTTCCTCAGCATAAGCCTGCTACTTTCACAACACCACATGTCGTCTGTGATCTTGTTTCTCAATCCTCTACTGGGACTTTCACACTGGCTCGCCCAATGATTGTGCATCCCCATTCTGCTAGTGAACCTATATTGAATACTTTCGGTGATCATTGTTATACTCCTGAGCCTGCTTTTAAGTTAACTGGACCACCAAAATTTCTTAACAAGAAGTTCAGTGTGCCAGAAGAGTTGGGGAAAATGGTTGGAAAAATGAAGAGTGCAGAAAATGCTATAAAAAATTCTCTAGGACCTATAGGTAAAGAAGATGTTTCATAGAAAGACTCGAGAATGCCTTCAAGTGCTACCTTCTTCCAATCTTTGAGATGTCAAAATTTGAGGAGTAAGATGGGCATAAGGAATCCGTGAAACATTTGGGACAATATTGCAATCAATTAAGGGAACCTGGAGGGAAGAAGAATGAGAAAGATTACATTGCTATTGTAGTTGGAGAACGAGCACATCCAATAAGACGCTGCCGTCATTGACGTCAGTCTCAAGCCCAAGTTCATACCCAAGCTCTCCATAATCACTCCCAAAATCCATTGTACTCTATTTCCCCACCTCCATATCTAGTATATTGCGCACAACCATATGTTTAACTCTCTCCTTACCCACAATGGCGTGCACCAACTCTTCAAAGTCATCCTCCAATTCCCCAAACATACCAAAAACCTTCTAGGCCCTTGTTCGATCCAAGTTAAATAATGAAATGAGGCAGAAGTCGAGGGATGGTTTCACACCAATCGGAGAGTCATATGCCAGTTTATTTCAAAGATTGGTATAACAGGGCATGATCACTCCTCTCCTAGGGTATACTCCTGACCCGCATTCAAGAAATTTTGATCCTAATGTACAATGTGCATATCATTCTAATGTTCAGGGTCACATTATAGAAGATTGTTGTTCCTTGAAAAGAGAAATAGAAAAGATGATTCAAGATAAATCGATTGTGGTGCAAAACATTGACAATGAGGAAACCTCTAGTCATGCTGATATATAAACCAGTGGCTATGATGTCAGGCTGAGCAATTCAGAAGTCACCCCTTCTCCTTACTAGGAAGAGGTGTGGTAGTTTGTTTTATTCTATTTTCTGTTATCCAAATTATTTTAGGGTTGTAGTTTGGGATCTATCTTGTTTTGTCCATTTGTCGTTATGTTCAAACCCTTCTATCTTTTATTTTAATTAAATGAAGTGTCCCTTTTTCCTTTGTGTTTTAAATAGGTGTTGTTTGTTTGTTTTCTTTATATAGTACATTTTATGTTGACTCTAGTGATATGACATGCTTGTGGAATTTTCAGCCAGATCTTAAAACCCAGTTTAAGCAGGAACATGGAATCAGAGGGTTAAAGTTAGAAAAAAAAAGCATCTAAGAAAATAGATAGAGTGCTGGGGCATTTGGTGATCAAGTTGAAGCCTTCTTTGAAAACTAAGGCAATTATTTGGAGAATCATAAGAATAACTTGGTCATCAATTGAAAGACATATCTCAATTAGGTCAAGTAGTGAATGTACGATCCTATGTCAAAAGGAACAGAAAGAATATCAGCTCCACGAAGTCATGAGTCCTTCAACATGAGGAATGTACAACGAAAGTGGAGTTGTATGTTTGACAAGGGTAGAAGAACAATTGGCACACACGTTCGGGGCAAGTTAGTGTTGTAAAACATGTCATAAGTGATGTTGATCGTGCACTTTCACATTGCATGCTATGTACTGGTATTTTCAAGGATTGATATGATGAAGGTATTTTATTCTGTTATCCAAATATTATGTCATCCTTTGTTTACCCCATTTGAGCCTTAGTTTTATTTTCTTTCATACCTCTCTTTTGTAATCAAGATACAGTCAACAAAGCTCAAAAGATAAGTGTCGAGCAAAAGAATAGAGTTAGAAAAAAAAGAGTTTCAAAAAAAAATGTGTCAAAAAAAGGAAAAGAAAAAGTGTCAAGTAAAATAGAGTCAGAAAAGTACAAAAAAAGAGTCAATAAAAGAAAAAAAAAGAAAAAGAAGAAATCAGAATCAGGCAAAATAAGCCGCCGGAACTACGTGTGACCTGATTCTCCTCTTTCGGGGGTGAGATACATAGGCTACCCTACTCTGGGCTCGGTCCAACCAAATAAATAATCTAGAGTCGCCCAGTCAAAAGAAACTAGGGCATGAGTTAACCCTCATTGTTTGAGTCGATTCCAAAAGTTGTAAGTCCTACCCCACTTTAAGTGTCGTTTGAGCCTCATGTCATCCTTTCTTTCTAACCCTATCCAAAATCCAAGTTACAATCAAAGAAAGACCTTCAGATCAATCTTTGAGAATGTTAAGGCTAAGCATGCAAGGGATATGATGACACATTTTGGGAACTACTTGTCTTCCTCAGTATAAGAAATTAGAAGAGAAATAAAAATGAGAGAGTCTTATTAGTGAAAACCCTCAAGGGCACCATAAGGCGTTGGTAAGTCGAGAAAGATAAAAACGAGAGAGTCTTATTGATGAAAACACTCATGGGCACTGTAAGACGTTTGTGAGTTGAGAAAAATGAAAATAATAGTCTCATTCGTGAGAAACCCTCAGAGACACCATAAAACAATGGTGAGCTAAAAAAAAAGGAGAGAAGATTGTTGGCAAAAACACTTCAAGGTGTCACTAGCCGAATGAGGTCTTAAATGCAATTGACTTAAGGACACAACTCAGTTTCAAGACCATTAACTCAACAACAATTGGTAGGAAGTTTGGATGAAAAGATCAAGCTGCTTAATCCAAAATGCATGGCATATTCATTAGAGTTGACGGTCATTTTTAGATGAATTTTTCATTTCTTTGTTTTAAAGGGAGACATTTATTGTCTTTTCTTTCTTCTTTTTATTTTTATTTTATTTTCTTGGGTCAGTTGTCCAAATAAAAATCACTGTCATTTTTATCTTGTCTTGGAGTCAAGTCCATGTCAAAAAAAGTGAGAAAAAATTTCAAAACTGGCTATCAGCTTCTTCAATTGGACAAAGCAAGACAAAAGGGCCAGAACATGAAAAAGACATGATTGTGAGTCGAAATAAGGCATACAAAATTTTGTCAACAGACAAGTCTAGGAACTTATGGAAATATAAAGGATCAAAGGGTTTATTTAAAAAGCATGGCAAAGCAGAGATACTGTGTTTGTTGCAGAGTCACTCCTAATAATCTGAGTTTGGGTCAATGATGCAGCAAGTCAATGACATATGTTAATGGTTGGAAGCAAGGTTAAATATGACCAGGGCAAGAGCAATTGCCGCGAAAGCTAAAGCCACAAACCATCCACCGTGTTTTTAAACTAACAAGTTTTTTTTGTATGAAACAGTAACACATGTTACCTTCGAATCAAGGATTTCAAAGACTAAGCATCAAAAGTTGCAATGCCTCACTTCCACAAATGTAGGAGACAATATTGTTGCATAGGTTTGGTAATCAAAACCATGGTAAAATTCATCATCCAATATCTCTAGGAGATATAATTCCTTGTTTGGATAATTTAAGAGACATTGCAAGGAGATGTACTTCCTTGTTGGCTAATTCAAGTGACATTTGTAAGGAGACACACTTCCTTGTTTTGGTAATTCAAGCAATATTTGTAAGGAGAAGCACTTTCATATTTGGGTAACTCAAGCAGTATTTGTAAGGAGATGCACTTACTTGTTTGGTAATTCAAGAAACATTTGTAAGGAGACGCACTTCCTTGTTTGGGTAATTCCAGCAACATTTGTAAGGAGACGCACTTCCTTGTTTGGGTAATTCCAGCAACATTTGTAAGGAGATGAACTTTCTTATTTGGTAATTCAAGCAACATTTGTAAGGAGATGCACTTCCTTTTTGGATAATTACAGAAATATTTGTAAGGAGACACACTTTCTTGTTTGGGTAATTCTAGCAACATTTGTGAGGAAATGCACTTCCTTGTTTGGTAATTCAAGCGGTATTTATAAGGAGACGCACTTCCTTGTTTGGAAAATTCAAGCAACATTGGTAAGGAGACGTACTTACTTGTTTTGGTAATTCAAGAAACATTTGTAAGTAGACGCACTTCCTTGTTTGGGCAATTCAAGTGACATTTGTGAGGAGATGCGCTTTCCTGTCTGGTAATTCAAGCAACATTTATAAGGAAACACATTTCCTTGTTGGTTAATTCAAGTGACATTTGTGAAGAGATGCACTTCCCTGTCTGGATAATTCAAGCAATATTGGTAAGGAGATGCACTTCCTTATTTTGGTAATTCAAGCGGTATTTGTAAGGAGACACACTTCTTTGTTTGGGTAATTCAAGAGACATTTGTTATGAGACGTACTTCCATGTTTTGGTAATTCAAGTGGCATTGGTAAGGAGATGCACTTTCTTATTTTGGTAATTCAAGCGACATTTGTAAGGAGATGCACTTTCTTGTTTAGGTAATTCAAGAGACATTTTTTAGGAGACGCACTTCCTTGTTTTGGTAATTCAAGAAACATCTATAAGGAGATTCACTTTCTTATTTGGGTAATTCAAGCGGCATTTGTAAGGAGACACACTTCCTTGTTTTGATAATTCAAGCAACAATGGAGCCCGCCCAAAGCACAGGATGAATAAATGGAAAGTCAAACAACAAGGTGAAGAAATTGAAAGTCAACAAATTGAAAAATAGCAAGTCAAGAACCCACATGGAGAACAAGTTGAAGAAATTGAAAGTCAGGCAACAAGTTGAAGAAATTGAAAGTCAGGAGCCCTCCTGAAGAATAGGAGGATGAAACTCAAGTCAAGAGTCCAAAAGAAGCTACATAGATAGTATTTTTGTAATTTCATTTATGTTTTAACTTGTAGCTTTTTATTTTTGATGTAATGACAGAGCCGTGGACCAAAACCTCGATGGGACCTCACTCTACTATCCAACTCAGTATAGTCCTTCTCTTTTCAATCCTTTGAGATACCCGTGGCTTGATTCCCTTCTAACTTGGGAAGGTAGGATATCCTATATCAAGACTTGTTCTCCCTCCCTCTTTTTTTTTCATTCTTTGGAATAATGGTCGGTAAAAAATTCTATCTCATTGTCAACTTGTTTGTCTGAAAATACTTCATGTTTACATTCAAAGGGGGCATGTTGTATACACCTAATTTGGTCCCTCCCGAAAACCCAATTTATACATTTTTACTTTCTTCTTACCATTTTCCTCCCCCGTGTGATAATCCCTACACAAAAGGACAAAAAATAACAAAATTTTGACACCTCTCTCACGCCACCCCACACCCATACCCTTACCTTTTAACCCCCCTTCCCCCTTCCATATTTCTTTTCCACAAAGAAAATACATAATACACTCTCAATTACTCATCCTCATGCCCCTCTCCATTAGCAGACCACATCAAAGAAAACAACACAGATTCCCTTCACACTTCATACCCCACACTAAAATACACATACAGATATACACCATGGCTCTCACTGGAAACAAATCGGTGAGGAGAAAACCGAAAATAAATGGTCTTTGAGGGAGAAATATACTGAATGAGAAGAATCAATTGAAAATTCACTGAAATTCCCATCACCCTTTTACCAAAAGTCGAGATACGTACTAAAATGAGATAGAGATCACGTCCAGTTATTGGCTCCAGTGATCGTGTTGCCGGAAAAATGTCGAGGCATACCAAGATTTGTTGGAATTGGATGTTTTTTATTTCTTTTCAGTTTTCTTTTGTCACTGCCAGCCCGCCTAAGCTCGATTCCATTTGGTTTCAGCCTTTTTGTTGGATTTTGGGGGTGTTTCGAGTCTTGTATATTGTGGGATCCATTTGATATTTCATTTGGGGTGGTTTCCGTGATTAACCTGTTCAATATTCATGATTTGGTTTTCACTTTGAGGTCTTATTCTTGGTTGAAATCTATTCGGTTGGAAATTTTGAGACACTGATTGGGTTTGTTTGTTGTGGGGCTCCCTGATTCGAGGATTTCAGTCTCGAATTTCTTTATTATCAACAAGGAAAAGTTTCATTGAGGTTCATTTCTTCTCCCGATCATTACTTTATCTTGATTCTTTATTGATGTTGTGGGTGCGGATGATTTATGTGTTCTGTGTTTGGTTTGAATCTTCATTATTTGTTTGTGTTTGATGTTGGCTTCAGATTATGAGACGTGATTGGAAAATCGAAGCATGCACTAATCATGTGGTTAAAAAATGGATTTGAGGGTGAGAATTGAAAACTTGATATAATTGGTGATTTTGGTTAGTTTGATTTCATTGTGTGTTTAACTTGAAATAAACGTTAATTGAACTTGGTAGTATCATGATATGCCGATTAGTTTAGGCAAAGGTAGGTTGGGTAGGCAAAGTTTAGGATCTGTGATTGTTGAATGATAAAATATTTGTGGAGTGGTTTTGATTTATGCATTGAGATCTATTGTATTCATTTGGCTGGGGAATGCCCTGAGGGATTTGTATTGATTTATCCGGAGAATGACCTGAAGTATCATGTGCTTGAAGACGGTGCACGATCAAGTCTCGGAACATCGGGTGGATAAAGAAATAGAGCATAGTTAGGATTAGCCTAGAATAGAGTAGGTTTGTATTTCCGTATCTTTTTATTTCGACACTGTACAATTGGACTGAACACTTAATTTTGGATTGTTTTGTTTTGTTTTGCTTGATTGATTTTGCGTGCTTTGTGTGGTTTATACATTCGTAGTGTCAAATTAGCCAATATGCTCCACCAAGCGATAGTGTTCTAACCATGGGATCGAGGGGTGCCTAACACCTTCCCCTCGGTCAACAAAATTCCTTAGTCAGAATCTCTGTTCACAAATCAATTTTACAGAGTCAAAACCGTTTTAAAAAAGGATGTCCATAGGTGACTTGGCTCACCCGATTTATGCTAAGTGGCGACTCTGAGTTTTGAATGTAAATAATACTTTTCAAAACCAATCTTCATTTTGTTACTTTAATTATAAAAACCCTTTCGAAAGTTAAAATCTAATCTTTTGGAGTTAAAAAAAGGGTGTGACAATGTCTTCAATATGTAACCATTAAAAATGGTTCTGAGAGTTCCACTTAAATCAAAATCCAAACGCAAATATAAAGAGAAGTATTTATTTCTTAACAAAGGACCAAAAGGGACCGAAATACTTGCAACAAAAAAGCAAAGAAAAAAATGATGTGCTCCACGCACAAGAAAGCCTTAGAAAGTAAACTAGCAAACGATAAGAGGGGCTCGAAGGCCCAAAAGTCCATGAAAACATAACTGCAAGGCATCAGGATAGAGGGGGTGTATCTGAGCCATCTTCACTCTCATCGTCTGAAAGGTCATCACTGTCGGAGTCATTTTCGGATAGAGCTTGCTCCAGGGCTTCTCTTGCAGCATTAGCAGCAGCTTCAGCTTCGGTGACGGCCATGGGTAGATCAAGGTCTCCATCTTGGATCTCAAGAAGGGTGTCCACCCGGGTCTGTAGGGACACCCAGCAACTGTCTAATTCAGCTACATTCCTGTCATTTCTACGCCTCACCCACAATGCATTAATCCTGGCCTGAAGTCTCTCTCTGTCCATCTCATTTTTAGCATGCAACTCAGCCAAATCAGCCTCTAGGTTAGCCACCCTTTCCTGCAAGGACTGGTTCCTAGAGTAAAGGTAGGAACATACGTTCTCCCTTGAAGAGAGCTTACCATGTAGATCCATTTGCCAAGCTTGCAGCTTTTTATTCTCAGCCTGGAGCCTAGTATTTTTTGACCGGAGCTCACTTGACTCGGCCTGGAGCACACTCACTATGGATTTTAGACGCTTCACATCGCCAGAGTAGACCAAAAGCTTATGCATTTGATTGATTACTTTTTCTCGGGTGGCGATGGTAAATTGGTGGATCTATAAGTTAAATGCAGAAAAAAGGAAAAACAATTAGTAAAATTATCATAAAAATGTATTTAGATGATTAGTAGTGCCCGTCTTACTTGTTGTATACAGGTGATCAGCTGAGTGAATGAACTTTTCAAGTCCTGTTCCTCTAACCTCGCCTTTTCCTCAGGACCAAGGAAGGCCTCAAATAGTTTAGTTGCCATCGAGAAATCATTCATAAGATCCACCCCTGGATGAATGTCTACCACAACCCGACGACAAGGAGGATTCAGATCACAACCAGGCATACTGGCAAGCTCCATCATCTTCTGGTCACTTGATGACGCTCCAAATGTCCCCAGACCATCGGTTGGAACCCACGCACGAAAGGGTGAAGGCTTAAGAACTGTCAGTGATTCAATTGTACCACTTTGATGTCGGAGCAAACGGGAACTGATCACTTCGACGTCAGGTTTGGTAAGATCCGGAACCCTTCTCCTTTTTGTGGAGTCGGGTGGTGCATAATGGGAAATCTCACACCCAAAGTTGGCCCCACATGTAGTAGACAACCTCGCAACAGGTTCTTCGATGGAAAAACCTGCAAGAATATTAAAAATTAAGACAAGGCATCGAAAATATAAAACAAAACAATAAAGAAGTGACCTTTAAGACGCTTACCATGGTTTTTGTACCTGGACTGGATTGTTCTTGTAGACATTTCCTCCAAAGATTCGTTCATTGGGGCTTTTCCACTTCGACGTTCTGGCAATGCAATTTCCTTTTCCTTTTCACCCCTCTCTTCTTCAGAAGGAGGCATCGGCAGGGGGCTGTCCGACAAGGATACGGAAGAGGAATGTTAGGAAGAAGACATATTTAGACATAGATTAGTAAAATATTTTATTGCTAAATTTTTGTAGTAAAATATCCACCTTGATAGACGCAGGGTTTGCTGTGACAGATTCTCCATGTTATTTTCTTGTAAAATATTTTTGTGGGTTAAAACTTTGAACCTGATCAAATGAATGTAATAATTATTAGCTTGTAATTATATTTATTAATTTAGATAGAATAGTAAAGTATTTGAAAAGTAATAATTTATATGCACTAATGGTAAAATAAAAGGACAAATAAACAAATTTAAATTATATATAATCTGTAAAACAAAGAAAATGGACACCGTTCCATAGACTCCTTAAGACTCGCAATAGAACTTGTTAAAAATATCTAGGTATAAAAATAAGAGAAGGAAAGTGATGTTTGAATCATTAACTTTGACAAATAGTTAAAATTAAAGGAAACAAAACGTACCACTATGTACAATAAAGATTTGAAGAAGACGATCAGAGAAAAAAATCAAATTACTTTAGACGGGTAAGCTATCTTTTGTAGTTCATTCAAAAGATCATTAAAGCATACAGTATATGTAAAAGATTGAAACACATTCTCTACATTATAATGAGATAATTTTGCTAGTATCGGTGAGAGACAAAAGGGCATAAAAAGAGAAAAGTACCTATGAATCTTGAGATATGATGAAAAAATAAGGAGGAAGTACACCTATATTTATAGGACTATGGAACCTTTGAAATAGCATCCTTATTTAATATTTTCTTATTATTTTGAATGGTAACACATTAAATCTATACCATAGATTTTATGTAACATCTTATAAGTGTAACTAACCTTCCATAAATTTATTTACTTATGGAAGTATAATTATTTAGTCTCCAACTTCAAGATTGTTTTTAAGGTTTTATAAGTACTATAAGTACCTTTGTAATCAGATTGTGAAATTAGTTTCATCTATTTAGGTAAGTTACTATAAATTTGGTCAAATTATCTCAATCAAATCTAATTTGACCAAATCAGATTATGTTGCCACAAAAGCTAAACACTCTTAATTTATATTCAAAGATAGATACACACTCATATATTCTACTCTTTTATTTATTGTGTTCCAAAATATGATTGGAAAGGGGGTACATTGGTGTGACACCTCAAACTTTCGAACTATTATTTAAATCGTTCCACGTATGAAATTATATCCAAACCCCATGAATTTGGTTATCCGTAGGTCTAAAGAATAAATCCTATTTGTAGGATGTTTAACGGATGTAAATTAAGGTCTAGAACTCTAGCATAAGATTAAGTTGAAAACTTCTCTATCGAACTAACTATAAAACACAAAAATACAACACTAAATTGCTCATATTCACAAAGACCAAGGAATGACAAAAATACCTTCAACTTAAAGTGAATGATCAAGGAAAATATATTAGAAAATTAGAGCAACTAGTCAGGGAGAAGGAAATGGCGTCAAATAAAACTCTAGTTCTTAAAATCTTAGTTCAATTAACATCGCTTCAATCTTTAAGATTTGGCCACTTGTAACCACTAAAAATGGTTCTGCGAGTTCAACCATTCAATCAAAATGCAAATACAAATGTATAGAGAAGTTTTCTATGTATGAAACAAGTTGACTAACGTGTTCCAACAAACTATTAGTACAAACATTTACAAGATATAACACCAACTTCACTAAATCACAATGATCCTTTCAACAAAAGATTACAAGACTGTGTAACCTAAGGAGTTATAAATTTTAATTCCTAAACAACTCAAAAGCCTCCAAGGTAAGTGTTCCCAAGTCTTCGAGTTATCCCAACTTGAAGAAAACAATCTTAATTCAGTTTATAACTCACTAAAACTAAGATTACATCAACATTACAACTCAATAAACAACCCCTAACACATTAATGCTAAAAATCGTAACACAATACTATATTAAGACCAGGTTCTTCAATATGTTCCTTCAAATTTCAAGTAGCACTTTGTAAAGTCAATCTGCCAAATGTTTTTTTTTTGCTATGTGAGTGCGTGAGTCACTTCAGTTACTCATCTTATATTTAAATACAACTCTTCAAAGAGTTGTTCTTCAAACCAAAGTCCTCAGCAACACATACTCTCATTATAAAGAGTTCTACTTCTTGTGAAAGTCCTTCTTCAATTCAAACTCTTCTCTGTGTAATGTTGAAGTCAAATTTCAATACTTCAAAATTCAAATCTACACATGTGTATATCCTTTGAGCTTATCAGAAGTAACCATATTTGTTCCCCGTGAAGATCTCCAAGTAAATTCGAAGGAATTTTAGGGGTGAAAATTCCTAATTAACATAATAGAAAAATTTGTTACGAAAATTTATGAAACTGTTTTGTAAGAAAATTCCTATGAAATGCCCAGATAAATTGTAACACCCCGAATTTCGGGCTAGAACAAAAACCCTCATTTCTATATGCAGATGATCCAAAATCCATAAATCCTATGGAAATTTGTCTTGTTAATCAATTATATAGTGTGGGAACCTATTTGAGCATGAAAGGAGATCATAGAGGTCCCCTAACTCAAGGACGAGTTGAAAGCTTTCCTATCGTTCGAGTTTGAGTGCGCGTCGAAACTTAGGTCAACTTCAATCGATCATAAATCTTTGTATATAATGAATTATAGGTCCTACTATATATCAAATTAAATCTCTTCGAATTATCTTTCCAACGATACCAATTTCTCCAAAATCCGATACCCGAGCAAAAAGTTATGGCCATTTTTGTGACTGAGACAGTTGCATCACGCGATTAGCATGCGACGCACGTTCTGTCGCACACACCCAATTTCCAGGTCCTATTTTCGCATTTTTAAGGGCAAAAGTGTTATTTTCCACCCTTATTCAGCCATAACACGAGATTAAATCCCCCAAATACTAAAATAAGGCCATTCTCTCTCAAAATCACCAAGAACACTTAATAGGGTTTCAACCCAAAGATCAAAATATCTTAAGATTTCACTGTGAGTTTTCAATAATTCTTTGATATTTGGAATCCCCATTGCGAAAGCTACAAGAAGCACCCATCAATTGTTCGAATAGCATCCCTAAAGCTTATGCTTAGGGTGTAAACTTTAAAAAGATATAGAAAGATTTATCAATGCCCCTATGAGAATTATAACTTGAATCAAACGAGTATGATATTTAAGGGGAAATTTATAGTTGAGGGAGTATTCTATAAGTGTGTTAAGCTTGAAAGTAAGAAGTTACATTTCCTAAGGCCTTGTAATTCTGTCCTAGTTTATGAGTTATATGCCTATATTCCATGCTATAGAGTAGTGTCATTGTTGTGATTCCTTAGTTGGATGTCTTGTGTAACTCATGTCAGAGATTCTTTGCTCTCCAATGCTACTAGGACTTCTTTAGAAAGAGTGTTGAAGAGATACTCCAGTTAAGTGTAAGTGTCCAGTATAATTCAGCTTACTGTGGTTTTCCACCTTTTCACCCAGTCCAACTATCCGAAGTCCAATGCGTATGACCATCATAAAAGATAATCTATTCCATCCGTGTAAGTTGTGAACTCAGTTTATTCCAAGCATCATGTTTCACATTCAGTTATTCAGTCGTGACTCAGTTCATAAGAGTTTAGCACATAATCTCAAATTTTTCCATCTATTTTAGATCAAACAGTGTAATACCTTTGTACGATCTAAATCTTGTTGCCTCATGATTCGTACTTACATAAGTTATCACTTCCAAACTCAATGTGTGTTATTTGAGCATAAACACTTCAAGGGGAATCCTAAACTCCCAGCATGAATCAGCTCCTTAAAACAAGTAAGGGCAAGTCAGCTCAGAATTCAGTTTCATGATAGAAGTTTAAATGTTTCAGATCAGTTACATCCTTTCTTAGAAGACACATCATGTACGCGTTACTCCATACCTTTAAGCTTTAACGTTCCTACCCATCATTCGAGGATGAATGATCCCAAGGGAGAGGTAAAGTAACACCCCGTATTTGGGATTGAACATAAATCGTTATTTCTATGCGTAGATGATCCAAAAGCCATAAATCCTATGCAAATTTGGCATGTTAATAAATTATGTAGCGCGGGAACCTATTTGAGCATGAATTGAGATCATAGATGTCCCTAACTCAAGGACGAGTTGAAAGATTTCCTATCATCCAAGTTTGAGTGATCGTCGAAACTTAGGTCAAATTCAATCGACCATATATATCAAATGAAATATCTTTGAATTATCTTTACTACGATACCAATTTTTCCAAAATACAACACCCAACCAAAAATTTATGGCAATTTTTGTGACTGAGATAGTAGCATCGCGCGATTAGCGTGCGACGCACGCTCTGTCGCACGCACCCAATTTCTAGGTCCTGTTTTCACATTTTTAAGGGTAAAAGTGTTATTTTCCACCCCTTATTCAGCCATAACATGGGATTAAATCCCCCAAACACCAAAATAAGGTCATTCTCTCTCAAAATCACCAAGAACACTCCTTAGGGTTTTAACACAAAGATCAAAATATCTTAAGATTTCACCGTGGGTTTTCAATAATTCTTCGAGGTTTTAAATCCCCATTATGAGGTCTACAACAAGCTCCCATCAATTGTTTGAATAACATCCCTAAAGCACGATTTCATTCAAGAGTCATAAATTAAGGTACATGGGGTTATCCTAAAATCTCATGGGGTAAGAAACCATCTTTAATTCATTCTAACGGTTTAGAAATCATGATTATTAAGAAAGTTGTTCTGAATTTACGATTACTAGCATGTATTAGAAGCCTTGATCAGTATTATTTTGGTCTTTAGCCCTTCCTCCAAATTGATTTGAAACTCTATATATATGTATGCATGTGTTTAAGGATGAATATACAATTGAGAGCATGAATCCTAAAGAATACCTCTCTTGTTATGATTTTTCCGATCTTTTATATGATATGAATTGTGTTTGAAATGTCTTAATTATTGCTATGACTTAAATATGATTTTGAATCCAAGAGATAGGGTTGTGCATATTGATAAATGTTAAATACACTTTTAATGAAAGAATTGCATATTTACCAAAAATACATGACCACTACATGGTTATTGAAAGAATGAGAATCTTAGCATGGTTTTGACTTGTGCTTTCAGATCATGAAATTTCCTATACTATTTGCATGCTTGGGTGGTCTGAATTATGTTTTAATGAAAGAATCATGCATGGTACAACATGGATCAGAAATAGACTTGCAAGTCTTGGTGTGACGACACCAACTCAGTTAAAGCCATAGAAATTCAGAACAGAATAGAACACATGTTTGAAATTAGATTTTTAGATTATGAATTTAGAAAGATGTATGTTTAGAAAAGGTTTTAAAATGGGCTTAAAGAGAGTTATATGGTTACCCGAAGAAAGTATGAGTTGAAATACTCTATGCTAGAAACCGTGATTTGCCAACACGGGATTATGGTACCATGCTTTGTGATCTTGTGTACCTTGATTCATGTCATTCGAAATTGGGACTATGGTTAGGAGTCGTGCTTTGTGATCTTGTACACTACCATGACATGTTGATTTGATTGGGGATTATGTCACCCTTCTGTATGATCTTGTGTGTCCCCCTTATAGATACTCCAATCCTTGCAAAAAACTTAGATTGGGGGCTTGGCTACTGATTCAAGGGTGAATTCTATATAGCCCATGGAATTACAAATTTTAGGGTGTACCATCTAGCTCAGAAGTAAGACAAAGAGTGAGTCATGGTTTTAAAAAAAATGTTTCAAAGTCTTTAAATTGTTCCCATGTGTTTTCATATATTATATCTAAAATATTTTATTTATTTCTCTCACTAATTTTATATATAAATACATTATTTTGGATTGCTCTGCGTACTAGTATATTTGTATTGACCCCCTGTCCTTCCAGGTTCTAAGGCTCAATCTAGGGGTCCCGAAAAGCAGTAGGTTTTCTCTAGATAGAAGTGCAGAGTTTCGTGGTGAACCTTCTATTCTTCAGAAGGCCTAGTTTACTTCATTCATTTATCATTATTATGTTTTGGTCTACTGGGGGCCTTGTCCCTATTTTCAGACAGTTGGGTTTATGCATGTAGTTGAGATATCGTAGATTGAGTCAGATATAACTCAGATGTTTTCAATTGTAGTTTTCATTAAGATTTGAATTTAGATTTAATGACCATGATTTCATTATGTATTTCTACATTATCTTCTTCATATGAGGACTGTGTTTGTGATTACAAGTTAGAAGGGCATCCGGGCCTTTATAGTTTAGGATGCTCATCACGGCTAGGGCTCTGGTTTGGGTCGTGATAAACTAGGTATTAGAGCAAGGTTTAGGGTCCCAAGGTGTCTATGAAATCGCGTTGGGTAAAGTCTTATTTATGGGTGTGTAGCGCGCCACACTTATAGGCAAGAGTCTACTAGGGGTTTAGGAATGTCCTCTTTCTTTATGTTCTAGTTTGTGCTATGGAGTTAGAATGTTCCTCTTACATACTCTAATTCATGCTATGGTTTCTCACATACGGAAGTAAAGTCATCCCAATTCAAGTGCAGAAGTTTAGAGTATAAACGGTATGGTCCTTTTTTATTAAGCCATATAAGAGTTTAAAATTTGTGCAAGGACTTAAGAAGAGTACGTTAGTGCTCGAAGGTGTATTGATTCTAGTGTAAACTTTGATTCTGATGAAATCATGCTTTTCAGCCTACAGTATTAAGTGTATTCAGTCCTTTTCAAAATTTATATTGCAGATGTTATGCCTTGGGGGAATGATGTATGGTTGAATGTTGGAACTGTATTTCCACCTGAGTAGTATTATAAGTTAAAGTGATGGTGTCATAACCAATTGGTAGTGATATTGTACCAAAAAGCATGTGATGTAAAGTCGCAAGGTTAGAAATCAGAGTGAGGGTGACTTTTGTGTAGATAAATGTGTTTAGTTGAATAACTTATATTTGAGAATGATTTACCATTTTATAGTGATAGACTAATGTGGTAGCTAGTAGCATGTGTGGATTGTATGGTAGTCTGTGGGGGAAGTGTTTGACTCAAATTTTTTTTATTTATACAGAGTAAGATGTGTATTCTTAGATCATTGAATGTTATGTGTCAAGTTTCTATCTCTTGTAACATTGTTATCATTGTGTTGTTGAAACTGAAAGTCTAGTGAAGTTGTGTGGGGCTTTTTCGATTCACTAGCATTGTTACCTTGTCATTCATCTCATTTCTTGTTCAAAACACAAAATCAAAGTCTAGCGGAGCCGTATGGGTCCTATTTCGATTCACTAGCAACTTGTTGTTCTTGTGTTGGTTGGAACTGGGGTTTAGTGGCATAATGGAAAGAAAGTAGTAAGGGTGATTTATTGAATATATGTATAGTTGAGCCTTTTTACATGAGATTGAGTTGGTAATAAAGTGATACATCCTTTTGTGTTAGTTTAGTAGAAGGTAGAGAAGGAGTTATTTGTTAAGCTAAATTATTGTTTGCTTGAAGTATGAAAAGAGTTGTTGATGGTGTTTGTTGTGCAAAAAGAGTATAGGTTATTGATGAAGGTACTTGGTGGATGAGTTTAGTTAATTTAGGCATCCCTAAGATTCCAAGAGGGGGTTTAATTGAAACTTATGGAGTTATGGACTAAGTTTAGCTACAAAAAAAAGGGGTAGATGGAATGGTGTGTAGAAGGAGGATGTGTTAATGGATTGTGAATAGGGTAGGCCATATGATTATGATCGATTGTTATTATTGTGGAGTTTTAGGGTTTAATAGATTGTGAATAGGTTAGGCCATATGATTATGATCGATTGTTATTGTTGTGGAGTTTTAGGGTACGAGTGTTCCTTGATGTTTTATTTAATATTTTTTTACAAGTGAGAATTGTGTGTAAGGTTGGATTGTAAACCATGTTTAGCACTAGACATTGAGTTTGAACAGTTTATGGCCATGAAGGTAGATGTGATAATTTCTTGGTTAATGATACTAGTTATAGGAAAGTGATCTAATAGGCTTAAACAGTGTACGCAAGAGCTTATGTTTATTTGTGTCATCGTGAAGTATGATGTTGTATGTATGATGTAGAAATATGCCCAAAGTGATATGGAGTTGCAGCATTTTCTAAGGCTATTGTATGTTGTGTTTGTCTAGTAGTACCATTAAGTTTCTAGATAGAGAAAGACTAGTTAGATGGTATATGGTGTTCTAAATGGGCAAGTTAAGAAGTTTTGATTGATAGTGTTGATCCTTTTGATATGATCTTGATCCTCATGGTAGAGAGATATAAGTTTAGAGTCGCGATATTGGTGGGCAATGACGGAAGTAGAATTGGTTCATCAAAGACTTGGTGATATCAATGTTAAGTGTTAGAATCTAAGTTGAGTGTTTTTTAAGGTTGAACTAATAGAAATAAGAGTTAAAGCGCTAGAGGGTATGCTGATATGAGAATAATGGCCACCTTAGCTTTTGCCGATATCATTCAAATTTACTATGTGAAGAATCAAGATTTGGTCGCATGGAGGGCATGGGATTATACTTGGAGGTGACGTTTTGAGCCTACCATTGATCAAACCCGAGTGTTGAATATTTCTTGGAAAATTAAAGACTTAAGGACTCTCGGGTTTGGACCACCTTTGTTGGTTTACGGTTTTGGTTCCCTTTATTAAGGGCATTTTGGTCCCTTATCTCTGTCCAAGTGACACTCTATGACCATCCCTCGTCATTAAGGGCATTGGAGTCATTTTGTGTTTATTTTGTAATAGATTATAAATAGGCTCCTTTTGTCTTATTTTCATTAGTTTATGAAAGATGAAAAATTAAA
Source organism: Capsicum chinense (assembly GCA_026120095.1). Lineage (NCBI taxonomy): Eukaryota > Viridiplantae > Streptophyta > Magnoliopsida > Solanales > Solanaceae > Capsicum > Capsicum chinense. Next base: position 20,612 of record JAPEIP010000291.1, read on the forward strand.
ACACTTGAAATCCTCTCTTTTGAGAGTAGACCACCTTAGTATAGTCTTAGTTAGGACTTGGAAAAGTCATCCTTAGTATAGGGCTTGGAAAAGCTAATATTGTTCTTTGCTTGGAAACTGTGGAACTTGAGGTGAGTCGATTACCTTTGAGGTCACCGTAAGAGTGTAGTTGTGATTATTACATTATTAGAGGTTTTTGAGTTTAATACACTCTTTAGTTCTTAATCTTGTAATAATTTTGGTCTCACTATCTATCCTTTACTTTTGTTGTTGTTATCTTGTGTAGTGGACTGTTTTGGGTGATTTATTGAACCCAAAACTTGTGTTATTGGTAGTGAATCTGAGTGTGGTCTAGTATTGAACCTTATGGCCTTCAGTTCATGTTTCTGCATATTTTATGAGATATTATGCAGTTTACAGGTACAAATATTAGTCATGGGTTAGCTGAAGAAAAAGTGGATGTTTGATCTTGGAAGTTGAAGAAAGAGAGTGTGTATTTTGTTAGTCTTGAAAGACATATTTCCAAAATTTAAGACCTCTCAAGACTTTTACAAGCAATTCCAACCACTCAAGGACTTTAACAACCACTTTTCCAACAAACTTCCATGATTTAAGGACCATGTCTTGAGGACAAAAGTCAAGTCTTGCTTTTTGAATTTGTAAGAGGATTTCAAGACTTGTTTTCTCTCCTTAACCAATTCCCACCAATTTCAAATTACATTTGGACCAAGACTTGAATTAGAAAATAAAATTTGATAACAACCGCAACCAATACGTGCCTGCCACATTACATTTTTTACTGTTCACTGATAATTTTTAAGCTCAAATTTCAGATTTCTTAGTTTCATTTTATTGTTTCCTAGTTCCGTTTGTTGGTTCGAACAATAATTAACAAACTAGTAATCTCCTACTAGGTTGTAAGTTAGTTGTAGAGTCCGTTTGTTTCGTGTCTTCATTATTTGTGTGCTTTTTCTTGTTTTTAACTCGTAGTAACTTCTTTTTTTCAAGTTTGTAAGTAAATTTTATTTTTGTGTCTTGACTCGATCAAACAAGAATCTATTTCAGCCGCCAAGTAGAATTGACATCTTATTGACTACCAGAGATAAGAAACTTTCAATATTCGCCGCTCCAATTGTGAGAATCACAAAGGTGGGTGTATATGAGTGTTGGTGAGGAGCTTTTACTACTAATCTTGTTTGTTCATTGTGTAGGTACAAAGGTGATATAAGGGGAACATGTCTTCGATAGCCGGGGATTATTGTGACTACAACATGGGAAACTATGATTATAGTGAGGGGTTTTATGGCTATGAAGTTGAGGGAGATTGTGGAGGCTATGAAAATAGTCATGATCAAAATTGGGGCAGATTTGAAAGTTACTGTTTTGAGGGAGAAAATGAGGTGGATGAAGTTCCTATTGCTTATGGTAACTTTAGAGATGATGTAGGACCTCGTGATAGATCTTATGATGATGTTGGGGCATGTGAGGAGTCTTACACTTATTACTCCGAACCTAGATTTGGTGTTAGGTACAACCCTTTCATTCTCAAAGCTTATGAGAGCTATGATGAGAGTACATGTGAGGAGTATGAAGATTCATATTCTCCACCTTGTAGTACTTCTTATCAAAGTCGATATAGTGTGAATGTTTATACTAGCTATAGTGGTGGTTGTCCGATGAGAAGAAGAAGGTATATATCTCCAAAACCGAGGGGTACTCGTATGCTTTATACTGTTGATCCAAGAAGGAGTGTACACTCCGGAAAGGTGACCATCTGTGGGATACGTGGCTGCCTCATTGTGTTAAATGATAGGTACTACAGAAATGACATCGTTCCATCCATGGTTGACTACTTGGGGTTGTTTAGCGAGCCGTTACTTGTTCCATACTTCTTGGACGGGTTCAAGGTTACCGAGAGGGTAAAAGTTGTCTTCTCCCAATATGAATACCATGAGGAGGTGTAGTGCGATATTCTTTCCTTGGCCTACGGTCATGTATACTTAGGTGCCGATTGGTTTGCACGGCATCAAGTTCCTAACGTGCAAAATTGGCCTAATGTTGTGAGAGATCAATGGGGGAATCGCCTCATGACTTACTTGTTGCCCAAGCCGTGAAGAGTGCCTACCTAATCCAAGCCAACTAATTATGAAAGACAAAAGATTGCGAGGAGTAAGAGAGAGCAAGGTAGTAATTCGAGAGTGGAAAAGGGAGAGGTTGTGTAGAGCGAAGTTAGGGGATTACCACCAAACCGTGCTAACATTGGTTGTCCTTTTATTTCTAAGGACATTTGTGTAGGTACCAACATGGCAAGAAAAGGCAAACAATGCCAAAAGGAAGTTGCTATCCAAGCTTGTGGAGAACCTTCTCACCATGACTAAGAAGAATATACTCAAGGACTTCAAGGTAAAATAGCTAACTGTTACACTTTTGTGCATGTGAATGATAATTGTGTGGCTAGTAACCCATTGAGTATGAGTTATAGCTTTCCTATACGTGAGTCTATTGTTTCTTTGCCACTTGATGATGATGTACATGTTGTGAGTATGGATACATTAGTTGACCTATTGATGACCGAATTGACTCTTCTTGTAAGACTGATTTATGTCCACCTAGTGTTGAAAATATTGTGTTAAATAAAAGTACATTATCTTGTGAAATTTGTGTTGATCAACTTATGTGTGAAAATTGCCCACCCCTTGAGGATGTGTATGATGTGATTAATGACCCTCAAGTGTGTGATGATGTTGAAAATGTTGATCAAACGAATAGGAGTAAACCCGTAAGCTTGCCCTTTGATTCTAATATGTTGCTTGGATCATAGGGATAATCATGTGCTTAAGACATCTTTAAAACTTGATAACGAACTTTTAGAGAGTGAACTTACTTGTTCTAAATCTGCCCATGGGATAGATCATGCTCTCTTTAGGTATAATATCTTGTTTAAAGATGATATAAACACTCCTAATGAACCTAGTGATGAAAATGATGGTATAGTTTGCTTTGGAAGCTATAGAAGATATTCTAACCCACTATGGTGCGACAACATTCCTACTAAAGATGCAAATCTATTTTTGAAGTATGAGAGTACTCTTAAGGGTAAGGAATGTGTAGTCCTTCTTGAAAACCCGAGGGCAAAGGTGTCATTGACTCCTTGGGGTAACGTTCCTAAATGTGCATCCTTGTTTGACGCACTTGTGCCTAAATTACATGAATTCCAACTTGTGGATGCCAAGTTGTCTAGGTGCTTGAAGGAAAGAATGTGTATGTGTTTAAAGGCTTATTCTTCACCTATGAATTCCTTTGCACGTGATTCTTTCCTATTTTACCTCTTTGCCTATGATGATGTCCATGCTAATTTTGGATTTGTTTTATGTCGAGGTAGGAAGTTTGTTGGTCTGTCCATGTGTCTGTATGACAATGCTATATGGATTTTATGGACTTTAGAAATAATCGACACAGCCCCCCTTGGTGTGGTCTTTTGATGAGATAAAGAAGCAATGGTGTCTTATGGCTCATTAGATGAAGGAAATTCTACCTTGTGGATTATTTGATGCCATTGGGACCTATGTAGTTTCTTTATCTCTTGGTGATTCCCATAACCAAATCCTTTGTGCACCTTTTATTAAGCTTTTAATATTTAATTCAAAGGAACCTTGGTTATATTACAAATATTTGCAACCTTGGCATGTTGAGATGATTTATTGTGCTAACCCTAACCCTCATGCCATGAGGAGTTTGTATTTGTTTTCCTCTCTTCATTTTTGCAAGGTTTGGATTCGAGGTTGAACCCTTTTCAAGAAAGGGAGGATGATACGAGAATAATGGCCACCTTAAATTTTGCCAACATCATTCAAAGTTACTATGTGAAGAATCAAGATTTGGTCGCATGGAGGGCACGAGAATATACTTGGAGGGGATGTTTTGAGCCTACCATTGATCAAACCCGAGTGTTGAAGATTGCTTGGAGAATTGAAGACTTAAGGACTCTCAGGTTTGGACCATCATTTTTGGTTCACGGTTTTGGTTCCCTTTATTAAGGGCATTTTGGTCCCTTATCTTTATCCAAGTGACACTCCCCTTTATTAAGGGCATTTTGGTCCCTTATCTTTGTCCAAGTGACACTCCATGACCATCCCTCCTCATTAAGGGCATTGGAGTCATTTTGTGTTCATTTTGTAATAGATTATAAATAGGCTCCTTTAGTCTTATTTTCATTAGTTTATG
>JAPEIP010000294.1:12949-53068 GCA_026120095.1 Capsicum chinense
TGGGGGGATTGTGGGGGTGGGGTAGGGGTGGAGGTGTATGAAATAATTTTAAAAATTAATAAATATTAATTTTTTTAAAAAAGAATATAAATTATATACTAAATTATTTTACATGTGGCAACTTGTAATTGGTCAAAAAATTCAAATTTGAGCCCTTTCACGCGCTTGTGGAGTGTGTGTACATGCAGGGGGTCAAAATAGTGTGTTTGCAATGAAATAAAGAAGAATTGTGGGGTAATAGGTCGAAGTTAAATTTTAGGTGTCTTTTTTCAAATCTCGAACAAGATCAAGGGGGTAATTATGTATTTAGTAGAAGTATGATTTTGATACTAAATCCCTAAAATAAGGCTTAAATCAGTGAACAACACTATTCAAACATATAGGGTTTAACAAAAACAACAACTTCATGGAAACTTGATATAGAATCAAAATTTACAGGGATTCATAGTTAAAACCATAACAACTTGTATAATTCATAACTTTGAATTTAAAATTGGGTTCTTGAACTCCATGGGTGAAAAGGGCCCATGGACGAACATTTAACATACCTTAAAGCTTTGATCTTGAAAGGGAATTAACTCTTCTTGAACGCTCTTGGATTGGGAACCTTAAATTCTTGATTATCTTGTAGAGAGTGTGATGAAGTCTTGAAGTTATTGGGAGATTAGTTTAAGAATAAACCCTAATCTTTTTCTTAGGAATAAAGAGGGTTAAGAGCTTTTGAAACTAATTCACAATAGCTAAGTACGTGTTTTGATGATTTAAGTCTTGGGGGTAAGGTTTGGGGTGGGTAAAAGACCAAAATACCCCTAAAAAACTAAATAGTAATTGTTGAGATTTTCAGTTGACGTCTTGGGTTGATAAGTCGTCACTTAGGTGATGGATTATCACCTCAAGTCATCACTTTTGATGGATTTTGGGCCCTTGCTGGTCATAGGTGACGACTTTGTCTAAGAAGTCGTCACTTAGGTAATGATTTATCACCACAAGTCATTACTTGAAAGGTAAAGTTGATGGTTTCTGGTTAAGGCTGATGAATTGGGCTGATAAGTCGTCACTTAGTTGACAGACGAACATGCTGAAGTAAAATGAGTATAACTTTTTGCTCCAATATCGGATTAAGGTGAAACCAAATACGTTTGAAAGAAGATTCAAATGTATTTCATTTGATATAAGGTAGGACACATAATTCATTATGTTCAAGGAGTAATGATCATTTAAAGTTGACCCAAGCTGAATCATTCACTAAAATTTAATCAATTGAAGTGTTCTCAACTCGTCTTTGAGTTTGGAGTTTTTTATGACCTCAGTTGATATAAAAGGACATTTTCACCCTATAGAATTAATCATCACACATATATAGAAATAAAATCATTGGGTTCCGATCTGGATACTTCATAACAACAGTTTGAATTCTAGTCCGAAAATGTGGGGTGTTATAAGTAGAGTCTTGTGCATGTGTGTAAAGCGCGCCAAACTTATGGACAAGAGGGTACAGGAGGTTTTAGGAAAAGTTTCCCTTTTTTCAATATTTATGTTGTGCGAATGAGCATGTTCTCAAATTAAACTATCTATCTAATTTAAATCTTCCTTCCATTTACAGAATATGCCTCCCAAAAAGACTAACAGAAGAAGAAATGGAAACAGCCAACACCTCCGTCTATTCAAGAAGATCCCCTAAATGAGCATGTTTATCATGCAAAGTTCAGAGATGCATTCACCAATCTAGCCCACTCTGTAGTAGCTCAAAGTGTTTGGCCAGCTGCTATTCAATCCAACCCAGTGGCCAATATTACTGCAGCTAGGATTTGGGACTTCACCCAAATGAATCCTCCTTCATTTTTGAGATCCAAGTCTAAAGAGGATACACAGGAATTTATTGATATGGTGCATTAGGTAACAAACATTATGGGGGTGACTTATAGTGGGAGCGATGAATTGGTTGGTTACCAGTTGTAGGATGTAGCTCACACTTGGTTTAAATAGTGGAAAGAGGATAAAAGCACAAATATAGGGCCTATAGAATAGAAAGAGTTTGCTTCAACCTTTTTAGATAGATTTTTCCCTTTGGAGTTGAGAGAAGCTATGGTGTAAGAGTTCATAAATTTGAAACAAGGAAACATAAGCGTGAAGGAGTATTCCCTTAAATTTAATCATCTAGTTAGGTATACTCCTAATGTGGTGTCTAATGACAGGTCTAGGATGAGTAAGTTTGTTTCTGGTGTGGCAGATAGCGAGGTCAAGAAGTGTATGACTGCGATATTGATTAAGGAAATGGACTTGTCTAGGTTAATAGTCCATGCTTAGCAGACTAAGAAGCAGAAGGTTAAAGAGAAAGAAATGGAGAATAAGAGGGCTAGGACAGTAGTTTTAACTTTGCTCAGCCAAGGTCAGAGGGTGGTGACCATTCTTAATTCCATTAAAAATCTTCATCTCCAGCCCCATCCTTAGGTAGTGCCCCTACACCAAAGTCCAAAAATGATAACCGCGATAAAGTTCCAGGTTTTAAGACTCAAGGTAGTTTAAATATTGGTTGAACAAATCCTCTTTGTCAGAAGTATGGTAGAAACCATCAGGGCATATGTAGACACGATAGTGATATATGTTTTGGGTATGACAAACCAGGCTATAGAGTTAGAGAATGTTATTAGGTCAGCCCATAGAGTAAACACAGTCATCCTTCAGTTCCAACCGGTCGCTCGACTCAACAAGGTGCTGATTTCGGTGCCCCCAATGGGCAGTGCCCAAATAGGCTATATGCACTTCAGACCTGATAGGATCAGGAGAATTCTCCTAACGTGTTATGGGTACATTACAAGTCTTTCATTTATATATTTATGCTTTAGTAGATCCTAGAGCTTTTTTTTTAACCCCTCATATAGCTGTCAACTTCAAAGTCAGTCCCAAAACCTTAATCGATCCTTTCTCAGTATCTACCCTAGTGGGTAAGTCCATCATAGACCGGCAGGTATATAGGAACTACCCGGTTATGGTGTCTTAGAAAGTTACTTTAGTAGATCTTGTAGAGTTAGAGATGACAGATTTTGATGTCATTCTCGGTAACGATTGGCTCTATTCATAATATGCTTTAGTTGATTGTAGAAACAAAGTTGTCCATTTTCAGTTTTCGAATGAACCAGTCCTTGAATGGAGGAGTAGTACTATAGTGCTTAGGGGTCAGCTTGTTTTGTACCTTAGAGCTCAAAAAATAATATCCAAGGGATGTGTCTACCATCTTGTTCTAGTCAAAGAATCTAGTTCTGAGACTCCAAATCTCGAGTCAATTTCAGTTGTAAGGGAAATTCTAGATGTCTTCCCTAAAGACCTTCCCAAAATTTCTCTCGAAAGAGAAATCAATTTTGCCTATACCTTCTTCCAGATATTTAACCTATCTCTATTTTTACTTATAAAATGTCTCCAGCTAAACTCAAAGAGCTAAAATAACAGTTGTAGGACCTCCTAGAAAAGGGATTAATTAGGCCCAGTGTTTCCCCATAGGGCACTCCAGTCTTTTTCGTGCGAAACAAAGATGGTTCTCTTAGAATGTGCATTTACTACCGACAATTGAACAAAGTCACAATCAAGAACAAATATCCACTCCCCAAAATTGATGACTTGTTTGACCAACTTTAAGGTGCTAGTTACTTTTCTAAGATAGACCTCAGATTCGGCTATCACCAACTTAGATCCAGAGAATGTGACATTCCAAAAACAGCTTTCAGAACCCGGTATGGTCACTTTAAGTTTCTAGTTATATCCTTTAGTCTCACAAATTCCCTAACAACCTTTATGGACTTGATGAACTGAGTGTTCAAATAGTACTTGGACATGTTCTCTATAGTCTTCTGATGACATTCTTGTCTACTCCCATAACAAAAATGATCCTGCAGACCATCTTAGAATTATACTGTATACTCTTAGAGCCCATCAGTTGTTCGCCAAATTCAGTAAGTGCAACTTTTAGCTAAGATCAGTAGCTTTCCTTGGCCATATTATTTTTGGTGATGGCATTAGAGTTGATCCTCAAAAGACCAAAGAGATGAGAAATTGGCCTAGACCTATCTCTCCATCAGATATTAGGAGTTTATTGGGTTTGGCTGGCTATTATCGATGGTTTGTTATGGGGTTTTCATTGATTGTATCCCTCATGTCTAGATTGACTCAGAATAAAGTCAAGTTTCAGTGGTCAGATTTTTATAAGAAGAGTTTTCAGGAGTTGATGACTTGACTCACCTCAGCCCCAGTTTTGATGCTACCAGATAATTCAGATGGATTTATTGTGTACTGTGATACTTCCAGAGTTGGTTTAGGTGTGTTTTAATACAGAAGGGTAAGGTCATAGCTTATTCCTCTAGACATCTTAAGCTCCATGAGAAGAATTACCCTACCCATGATCTTGAGTTTGTAACTATTGTGTTTGCCTTGAAAATTTGAAGGCACTATTTGTATGGGGTACATGTTCACGGATCACAAAAGCTTGCAGTCTGAGGAGATGGTTACAATTATTAAAAGACTATAACATAAGTGTTCTATATCATCTAGGTAAGGACAATGTAGTGGTGGATTCCCTCAGTAGATTGTTTATGGGTAGTGTTGCTCACGTTGAGAATGATAGAAAGAAGTTAGTTCAGGAGGTTCATCAGCTAGCTAGATTAGGTATTCATTTGATATATTCAATTGAGGGTAGTTTATGGGTGCAAAATAGTTTGGAATCATCTTTGGTTGCCAAAGTGAAAGAAAAGCAGGATATGGATTTTAGTTTGGTTGGATTGAATGAGTCTGTCAGAGATCAGAAAGTAGAGGTTTTCTCCCAAGGGAGAGATGGTGTGTTACATTGTCAGGGTAAAACTGTAAGTGTCGTATGTAGATGGTTTGAGACAATGAATTCTTGTAGAAGTGCATGGTGCGTGTTACTCTATTCATCCAGGGGCCACTAAGATGTGTCTTAATTTGTGGGAAATCTATTGGTGGAGTGGGATGAAGAGGGACATTGCAGAGTTTATAGCTAAGTGCTCTACGTGTCAACAAGTAAAGATTGAACACCAAAAGCCTAGTGGTTCTATGTAGGAGTTCAGCATCCCCACTTGGAATGGGGGGAAGTAAACATTGATTTTGTGACAGGTTTTCCTCGTACTCATCATTAGCATGATTCAATTTGGGTCATTATGGACAGGATTACCAAATTAGCCTATTTTTTCTCAATCCATACTTTTTATTTAGACGAGGTCTATGACAAGCTCTATATTAGAGAGCTGGTTAGGTTGCACGATATTTTGTTGTCCATCATTTTCAATAGAGGAACTCAATTTACCTCTCACTTTTGGAAAGATCTCCAGAAGGGTTTGGGTACCCAAGTGCCCCTTAGTACAACCTTTCACCCCTAGAGCTATGGTCAGGCAGAGAGGACTATTCAGACTCTAGAGGGTATATTAAGAGAGTGTGTCATCGACTTTAAGGATAGCTGGGATCGTCACTTACCTTTAATTGAGTTCGCATATAATAACAACTATCATTCCAGTATCTAGATGGCCCTGTTTGAGGCTCTTATCGGAGGAGATATAGATCTCCAATCGATTGGTTTGAGGTAGGTGAGACCACTTTGGTAGGAACTGATTCGATGTTTGATGCTTTAGAAAAAGTCCAGTTGATCAGGGAGAGGCTTAAGACAACCCACAACCGACCAAAGTCCTATACAGATGTGAGGAAAAGGGACCTTAAGTTTAAGGTTGGCAACTTAGTTTACTTAAAATTCTCTCCCATGAAGGGATTAAAGAGGTATGGTAAGAAAGGGAAGCTTATTACCTGGTATATTGGCCCTTACAGAATCCTGAGCCGCTTTGAAAAGGTTGACTATACGCTTGAGTTACCTGCAAACTTTGCATCGGTGAAATCAGTATTTCACATCTCATTGCTAAAGAAGTGTATTCGTGACCCAACTATTATGGTACCCTTAGAAAGCGTAGATGTATAGAACATTCTCTCTTATGAGGAAATTCTTGTCAAAATACTTGATCACCAAATTTGTAGGATAGGGAACAAAGAAATTCCTTGGGTCAAAGTTCTTTGTCTAAACTAGTCCGTTGAGAGAGCAATTTGGGAAGCAGAAGCGGATATCCAATCCAAGTACCCTCATCTCTTTTCTACAAACTCAGACTCAGTTTAAGGTAATAGTTTCTCTCAGATTTTCCCTTTTCCATACTCAGTTCCAGTTACGTGTCATCCTCATGTCATTCATGCATTCATGAAAATAGTTTAGTCATGTATCATGTTTCAGACTCAGTCTAGTAACTATGTTTTTAGTACGCATAATTAGCATGTAATCTCTTGTACCTCAGTATTCTCAGCTTAATCAGTCTCATTCAAAAATGAATGTTCCCCAGGGGGAGATATTATAATACCTTTATTAGACTTAACTCAATCCATCTCCCAGTGTATGTGTAAGAGGCTTAGAAACTGAAAATTTAGCTAACTGTTAGAGATTTTATTCTCAACCTTCCCAACCTTGAAAGGTTGGTTTCTAAGTTAATTCATGACCAAGGTTGTCGATAGTTCACTCTGGTGATTTTTGGTTTTTCAAATGATGTTTGGGGTATATTTAGATGGCTAAACCAGTAAACCAATGCGATATGGCCACGTTGCATCGACTAACGCATTGGCAGAAGCAACATGACGCATCGCTAAATGCATCGAGCCCAATTTGATTTAAATAAATTTTAGGTCTATAGGGGTATTTGAGTCTTTTTTCCCCACTTTAATTCAGCCAAAACTTGGGATTTAGGTCCCAAAATAATATTTTTGCCTCATATTTCATAATTCCATCAAATTGAAATCATTCCCTCTCAAGAACAAAACACTAGACCCTTCAACCTCCAAGAGAAAATTTTCAAGAAATCCACCAAGAACTTCTAAGAATCCTTCAATTGAGGTATTTAGATGTTCATCCATGGGGCCTTTAAACTCATGGAGTCCAAGAACCCAATTTCAAGTTTAAAGTTATGATTTTTATATGTTAATATGAATTTTATCCATGAATGGCCATGAATTTTGATTTTTATATCATGTTTATACATACTTTGTTGTTAAAGTTAAACCCTACACATATGAATAATGCTTACTTATTTGTTTACATCGTAAATTGAGATTTGGTATCAAAATTATGATGTTACTACAAGTTTAAAATTATTTCTCATGTTTAAACCATGAATTGCAAGTGTTTGATGTTATGCCTAAAAGAATGAATATTGAGTAATGACACTTATCATGTCCTCCAAGTTTTAGTATGATCTTGTTGCTATTGCTATCGAGTCCTGGGGGTTATGAATATCCAACATTTAACTGTTCACCAAATTTTAGTATCTATACAAAGATTTTAGTCATACCATGAGAAACGTTATTTAGTCAAGTTAGCATGGTCAGTTGTGTATTTAGTTAAGCCTAGTCCAGCCTAATGGCCAGTATCAGATCAAGAATTTGGATGTATTCTGCTACCTTTCTTATACCACTGTTTTTACTTTATTACTAAGACAAAGTTTCTCTTGTATTTGGATATCTTATTTATTTTATATGGACTCAAACTGTTCTAGATATATTCTTATACTGTTGACGCCATGTTTTAGGAGTTAAGGCTGCATATGTTGATTTTATTGTTTTTACTTTTATCATCTATGTAGTTTGACTTAAATCTAGAAGCCTTACCTTGGGGGTATTTATATCTTGTCCTCTTTGTGTATCAGCATGGGTGCTAGGCTTACTTGTCAAGATTTACTATAATAAGTGCCATCATGACTCTTGTATTTTTGGGTCATGACAAATTTTGTATCATAGCTGCCATGTTTTATTGGTCTCAACAGTATAAGAACGGAATGTCTAATAGAATCTTGTGGATCGATACATAGACGTCCATATCTATATTCAAAAGGCTATAAGATTTCTTTTGGAAAATTTCCTCCTTTTATTCCTTATCGTGCGAAGTTCTTTCATAACTTATTTTGTGAGTTTTTTTTCACTCTTTCTATGCAGATAGTGTTGGGACCCTTCAGGGTAAGTCTGTAGAGTTAGTAAAGATTTTTAGAAAGATGAGGATTAATATTATGTATGTTAAAGAAAGTAGGTGGATATGATCTAATGCAAGGGATGTAGATGTGTACAAGAGATGGTACTCAGGGAGTGAGAGGCCTCAAAATGGAGTAGGAATCTTAGTGAATGAGGATCTTAGAGGTCAGTGGTAGAGGTTAAGAGGGTTAGTGATAGGCTGATGATGATTAAGTTGGTTATTGGGGGTTTTATATTGCATGTGTACAGTGTTTATGCATCGCAGATAGGCTTGAAAGAGGAGCTTAAAGCAATATTTTAGGAGGATTTGGATGAGGTGGTGAGATGCATCCCTAGTTCAGATAAGATTATCATAGCAGCGGACTTTAATGGGCATATTAGGGTCTTTTCAGGAGGATATGATGATGTGTATGGTGGTTTTGGTTTAAGTGATAGAAATGGTGAGGGAGCTGCTCTGTTGGATTTTGTGAGGGCTTTTGGGCTGGTGGTAGTGAATTTGAGCTTTCTGAAGAAGAAGGTTCACCTCCTTCTGAAGCGCGATAACCAAGACACAAATTAACATTTTGCTACTTAGGAAGGAGGATAGGGTGTTATGTAAGCACTATAAAGTTTATTTGAGTGAGCATCTTTTGACCCAACACAGGTTCCTAGTGATGGACTTGTCTATTAAGAAATGTAAGACGAAAAGGGTTGGGAAGGTTTGACCTAAAATTAAGTGAGGTGGCTTGACACTAGTTAGTGCTCTAGAGAGAGGATAAAAGGTAGAGGGAATAAGGGTGTGGGAGTGTAGGGGGATGTAGATATTAGATGGGATAGGGCGGCCAGCTGCATCATAGATGCTGCTAAAGAAGTGTTGGATATTTTGAGGGGTCGGGCAGTATGTCATAAGGGGGACTGGTGGTGGAATGAAGAAGAAAGTAGAGTTTAAAAAGAGAGAATATGTTAAGTTGATTGAGAGTAAAGATGAAGAGGAGAAGCGGTGAATAGGGAGGTTTATAAAGTAGCAAGAAAGATGTCTAAGTTTGCAGTTATGACATCTAAGTCAGCAGCATTCAAGAGTTTGTATGAGGGGTTAGAGGAAAAAGGCAGGAGTGGAAGGGTCGTGACCTCGATCAAGTGAGGTGCATTAAAGGAGAGGATGGTAGTGTTTTGGTGAAGGATTTTCACATTAAGAATAGATGGCAGGAGTACTTTCATAGATTTTTAAATGAGGACGAGGACAGAGGCATTAAGTTAGGGGAGCTGGAGAACTCAGGAGAAAGCCGTGATTTCAGTTACTATAGGTGTTTTACGTTGATGAGGTCAGAGAGATAATTTGTAGGATGCGGAGGGGTAGGACGACGGTGCCTGATGAGATTCCAGTGTATTTTTAGAAGTATGCTAGTGTCTTAGGTTTAAGGTGGTTAACTAAATTGTTTAACGTAATTTAGTTATGCCGAGTGTTCCTTCAGTTCAAAGTATGGATCCTTCTATTGCACTTGCTTCTATTTTGGGTAATCCTTAGACTAAGAGTACTATTCCTTCTTCAGTGCTAAAATCTGAGGATGTTGCTCCAAGGTTGGAAGTTTGAGTTCCATCTATGTTACCAATCTAGAAGCATCTCAGCGAGCTAGACTTATTTTGCCTCCTGCTCTTCAGCGAGCCACAACTCAAATAATAGTGTTTGGGGCGTCATTCCTGAGTATAGGTACCAAGCGTGGATGTAGGGATCTACTCCTCGAGCATATCAAAGAGCCGCTAAGAGGGTGCACCATCAGGATAAGTTTAGAGGTTGTTTTATGTGTGATTAGTTTGTCCATTGGTCGAGGACTGTCCCTTTCATGTGTTTAGAGCTACTCATATTTTAGCTGTAAGGGGTAGGGGTCCTACTAGAGGTGTGAGGGGCAGAGGTAGAGGAGCTTGTGGTGGTAGTTGTCGGGTTATTCAGCCAATTAGTGGTTGTTGACAGTGCTATGCCATACTAGCTTAAATAGAGCCATAGGCTTCTGATGTTGTGATCACAAGTATCATCGCCATTTTTTTCATATTTGCATTTGTGTTATTTGATCCTAGATCAATTTTCTCATGTGTGTTTGTATATTTTGCTTTTGGTTTTGATTCTGTTAGTGAGTATGTTTTCATGACTATTCGTGTATCTACCCAGTAGGTGATTCTTTAGTGGAGGATTGGGTGTACCAATCTTGTGTTGTGACTTTTACCAAGCTGAGATTTTGGTACAATTTCTTGTATTAGATAAGGTTGATTTTGATGTTATTTTGGGTATGGATTGGTTGGCTCCTTATCATGTTGTCCTAGATTAATTTGTTAAGACTTCGACTTTAACTTTGCTGGGTGTACTGAGTATATCTTGAAAGGGTGTGCTTTATTAGGGTCTGAGGGTTATCTCTTATGTTCAGGCTCATAGATTGGTTGAAAGAAGATATTTAGCTCATTTGGCTCATATTTGTGATGCTAGCATTGTTAACCTCCTTTCTTAGATTCTGTTTGTGTTGTTAGTGAGTTTATGGATGTGTTTCTTATGGATTTACCTAGTATACCTCTGGATTATGATATTGATTTTGCCATTGATGTTGAGCTAAGCACCCAGACCATCTGTATTTCTCTTTATAAGATGGCGCCAACTGAGTTAAAGGAATTGAAGGATCAGTTGTAGGAGTTGTTGGATAAAGGATTTATCCAACCTAGTGTATCGCCTTAGGGTGCGCATGTCTTGTTTCTAAAGAAAAAGAATGGGTCTATGTAGATGTGTTTTGATTATCGATAGTTGAATAAGATGATAGTTAAGAATAAGTATCTTCTTTCTCGCATTTATGAATTATTCGATCAACTATAGAGTGATTTGGTGTTTTTAAAAATTGATTTGAGGTTCGGTTATCACTATTTGAGGTATAGAACTTTGGATATTTTGAAGAAAGCTTTTCAACCTCGATATGGTCATTATGAGTTGTTGGTCATTTCTTTTGGGTTGACCAATGCCCCTTCTATGTTCATAGAGTTGATGACTTAGGTGTTTCGATCGTATCTCGACTCTTTTGTTATTGTATTTATAGATGATATCTTTGTGTATTCCAAGAGTGAGGCTGAGAATGAGGAGCATTTGCGAATTGTGCTTCGGAGATTGAGGGAAGAGAAGTTGTATACTAAGTTCTCCAAGTGTGAGTTTTGGTTTGAGTCTATTTTTTTTCTTGGGTTATACGGTGACTACGGAAGGTATCATGGTTGATCCAGCCAAGGTTGCAGCAGTTCATGATTGGGATGGACCTACTTCACCTACTGAAATTCAGAGTATTATTGGCTTGGTAGGTTTCTATCAATGTTTTGTTTTGGGTTTCTCTTCTATTGCCAAATCCTTTGACTAGGTTTACTCAGAAGAAGATTTCCTTTCGGTGTCTTGATGCTTGTGAGGTAAGCTTTTAAAAGCTCAAGGATTCGTTGACTTCAGCTCTTACATTGACTTTGCTCAAGGAGGTGTGGGTTTCTCTATAGGTGTATACAAAGACTGTGTGATGGTCTCGTGCATCATATATATATATATATATATTATGCTTGCTTTACTGTATTTATGGCCATATTGACTTGTTATCTATCTATTTTATTCTATATCTTGACTTGTTACTATCTAGTTGTTCTATCTTTCCTTATTTGTACTGGATGATCTTAATTATACATGTTCCTCTTTTGTTTTACTTGTATGTGATATTGTGTATATTTGTATCATTATCTGGTGTGTTGTCGTATTCTTTGTGAATATTGTAGAACTGTTAGTGCAAACGGTGTGGGCTACCGTTGTGGGATATTTTTTGATTGCAGGCGACGTTCCCTTAGTATGTATTTTGTATGCTTTATTTTTTACTTTGCTCGGTCGTCCTATGCTGTATTTGGACTTAAATTGTATTAGATATATTCTTATACTGTTGTTGCCAAGTTTTGGGAGTTATGGCTGCATGTGTTTATTTTATTCTTTTTATTTTCATCATCTATGTGGTTCGATATCATTCTAGAAGTCTTACCTTGGGGGTATTTCTATCTTCTCCCCTTTGTGTATAAGTATGGGTGATAGGCTTACTTGTCAAGGTTTACCGCGACATGTGCCATCATGACCCTTGTATTTTTGGTTCGTGACAGCTTTCCTTTAGTGTAGTAATCCAATAATATCAGAATGTTGAGTCTTAAGATCAAATAGGACTTTAAAGGTCGTAATGTAGGCTATGGGACATTTAGGAACTATTTTGGCCAGTAATAGTGACTATCTTCCCTAAGAGCTTTAACACATCACATTCAACATTAAACTCTTCTCTACATAACCAAACTTCCCCACATCTACCTTTCCACATCTCTTTTGTTTGACCCCATCTCTTTAATCTAGTTCACATATAGTAAGGATGGAGTATTTTATATCAACACAATATTCAATTTTGGTCAATTTTTCTCTTTTTATTACATTTCTCCCAACCACAATACATCAACTTTTTCCACACCCTTAGCTACCCTTTTTGGGCTTCACTTTCACCACTTTTCTTCTCAACTTTTAAACTCCTTAACAAAATTATTTTTTCACCTAAACCGCTTAGGAGCTTTGGATCATATTATGGTCAATCAATGAAGGGGAATAGGCTACATTTTCCTTGGCCTTGTTGAGCCTTTGAGGGAATGGAGATGATGGTCTTTCATATACTTGCTCAGCTGCCTTGATCTTCGAGTACTTAGACTTCCCCAAATTTTCAGCATCTTCTACTTCAGCTTGCTTCTTCTCTACCTGCTGTGGAACTAGCTCTGTCTCTACCTCCTTATTTTTCTTAAGAGGCATGTCAATTAGATCTCCACCACTTCTCAAGGTGGTTTCCATGACTTGTTTTGGATTTTCTATGTCACTTGGAAATTCACCTTGTTTTGGATTTTCTATGTCACTTGGAATTGCACCTTAGGGCATGATATTCTGTACCTGAGCTAGATACCTCAACTGTGCCTCTAAGTTCTTTTTTGCAAGCCATTGATTCTTTATTTTTGAGCCATTTGTTGTTGATTTTCCAGGATATTCTTCAATGTATCTTCTATATTACTAGCTTGTGGTTGTGCTGCTACTGAAACTACTGGATGCCACACAGTGCTTACTATCACAAGTAACCACAAGTTAACCCATGAGTTGGTACCTACTGTGATAACTGAATAATAACAACAAAATAACATGTGCAAAATATCTGAATACGCCATAAGGTTTTAAGTACTAAAACATTTCTGAATCATAAATCTAGAAACAACTGTCAGAAAATAACTGTCTGAAACTGATAAAAATAATGACAAGCTGACTGACTGTCTGAAGTGTCTGAAAGCCTCTAAAACTAACTGAATAAGAGTTGACGGGATAGGCCCCAACTAACTCCAATTAACTAATGAACTAAAAGAATGAACGTAAATATAGCCGGTCTTTGAAATATGAGGACTCACCACGACTGATGTTGCTTATGTGTTGGGATGTCTAAGTGCGGTCGTGAACCTAAGCATCCGAACCTATGATATAAGATATTATAGAGTAAGAAATATATATCTGTAATCAGTACTTTGAATATACCGGTATGCTAAATGGGGTTAGGCTAATATGCATGGGCTCATGTACATGAATAATAATTGACTGAATAGCATGAGATAACTGAATAACTAATATGAATATGTGAATGCTGTAAAATTTGAGAATGCATGACCAAGCATATAACATGATTCTGAAAATAGTATATAAACAGAACTACTGAAATCTGATAACTGAATAACTGATAAATGTATGCTATGGTCAATGCAAGCCTGAATTAAAGTATACTGAATATTGAACTGAGACTGTGGGAGCTATCATCTAACCATCATGCCGTAATAAGCTAATTGGGGTCCAACCTGTGACCCCAGTTGGAATGGTGTTAGTACCATGCCACGGGTACTAACACATGGCTACATGGATCTACTAAAGTGTTGTCCCAAAAGACTAAGGGTTACCCTAAACTGGCAGTTACCTATATGAGATCAACCCTCAACTGACAGGTTAACATGTCAACCTACGTTGGCTACATATTTATAGAATCGCAGGGACTGCTACTAAAGGTCACACCCTCAACAGGCAGATGAACCCTCATCCTTGGGTTCGCTCGGTGCTAAATCCTACTCCCAACTGAACTGACTGTAATCACTGGACTGAACTAGGCTTACTGACATGGTGCACTAACTGAACTGATAATACTCTAATAGATTCAAAACTCTTTTTAAAATACTTAAACTAAGTAAATAGCAAAGTTTTTGGGTATTCATAACCCCTAGGACTCGATATCAATGATAGCAAGATCATACTAACACTTTAAGGACATGATATGTAAGCATTTATTCAAAACTTATTCTTTGAGGCATTTCATCAAACACTTGCAATGCATGGCTTAAATATGGGAATAGTTTTATTTTAAAGCAACTAGTAGTAGCATGATTTTGATACTAAATCCCCAAAATAAGGCTTAAATCAGCGAACAACACCATTCAAACATATAGGGTTTAATAACAACAATAATTTCATGGAAATATGATATAGAATCAAAATTCATGGGGATTCATAGTTAAATCTACAACAACTTGTATAATTCATAACTTTGAAATTGAAATTGGGTTCTTGAACTTCATGGGTGAAAAGGGCCCATGGATGAACATTTACACACCTTAAAGCTTTGATCTTGTAACGGAATTAATTCTTCTTGAACACTATTGGATTGGGAAACTTAAATTCTTGATTATATTGTAGAGAGTGTGATGGAGTCTTGAAGTTATTCGGAGATTACTTTAAGAAGAAACCCTAATCTTGTTCTTGGGAATAAAGAGGGTTAAGAGCTTTTAAAAATGATTCACAATAGCTAAGTACGTGTTTTTAGTGATTTATGTCGTGGGGTTAAGGTTTGGGGTGAGGAAAATACCAATATACCCCTATGAAACCAAATCATAGTTGCTGAGATTTTTAGTTGACGAACTGGGTTGACAAGTCGTCACTCAGGTGACGACTTATCCCCTCAAGTCATCACTTTTGATGGATTTTGGGCCCTTGCTGGTCATGGGTGATGATTTGTTCTGTTAATTCATCACTTAGGTGATGGATTATCACCCCAAGTCGTTACTTGGAAGGTGAAGTTGATGGTTTCTGGCTAAGGCTGACGACTTGGGCTGATAAATCATCACTTAGTTGACAGACGGACATGCTGAAGTAAAATGAGTATAACTTTTCACTCCAGTATAAGATTAAGGGGAAACAAAATGTGTTGGAAAAAATATTCAAAGATATTTCATATAATATAATTTAAGACACATAACTCATTATCTACAAGGATTAATGGCCATTTAAATTTGAGCCAAGCTAAATCATTCACTAAAACTTTATCGATTGAAGTGTTCTCAACTCGTCTTTGAGTTTGGAGATTTTTATGACCTCGGATGATATAAAAGGACATTTTCACCCTATAGAATTGATCATCACACATATATAGACATAAAATAATTGGGTTCCGGTCTGGATTCTTCATAACAACAGTTTGAATTCTTGTCTGAAAATGTTGGGTGTTATAATATCTCCCCCTTGGGAACATTGTTCCTCGAATGAGGCTGGTTAAGCTTAGAACACTGAGGAATTGAGGTTACATTCTAAATATACTTGATGGAAACATGATTACATAACTATGCCAGAAACATGACACATGCCTGAACTGATTTGTGAATGCATGAAATAACATGAATATAATATAGTCGGAACTGAGAATGGAAAAAAAAGTTGTTACCTTAAACTGAGTCTTAGTTTGCGGAGAAAAGATGAGGGTACTTGGTTCGCATATCAGCTTCTGCTTCCCAAGAGGCTCCCTTAACGGACTGGTTTCGCCAAAGAACTTTGACCAAGGAAACTTTTTTGTTTCTTAGTCTACGAATTTAGCGATCAAGGATCTTGACTGAGATTTACTCATAAGAAAGGTTGTTTTGAACAACTATGCTTTCAAAAGGAACAACTATAGATAAGTCACCAATACACTTCTTTAATAAGGAGACGTGGAATAGTGGGTGTACTGATGCCAAATCTGCTGGCAACTCAAGCTCGTAAGCCACCTTTTCGAAGTTGCTCAGAATTCTGTAAGGGCCAACATATCGAGGATTGAGTTTCCCCTTCTTACCAAACCTCTTTACTCCCTTCATGGGATAAATCTTCAGATATACAAAATCACCAATCTCAAATTCGAGATCTTTTCTCCTCACATCTACATAAGATTTTTGTCAGCTTTGGGCTATCTTAAGCCACTCTTTGATCAACTGAACTTTCTCCAATGTATCATATACTAACTCAGACCCTATCAAATCAGTCTCACCTACCTCAAACCAACCGTTTGGATATCTATATCTCCTCCCATATAGAGCCTGAAACGAAGTCATCTAGATACTAAAATAATAATTGTTGTTGTAAGCAAACTCAATCAATGGCAAGTGATCATCCCAACTGCCCTTAAAATCAATAACACACACTCTCAATATGTCCTCCAAGGTCTGAATGGTCCTTTCAGCTTGACTAGGTATCTCTATCTGAAATGATGGACAATGGGAATCCATGAAACCTAACCAACTCTCTGAGATAGAGCTTGGAATAGTCCTCAACTGAATAAGAAGTATGGACTGGCAAGAAATAGGTTGATTTGGTCATTCTGTACATAATGAGCCAAATAGAATTATGTTGATGAGGAGTACGAGGCAAACCTGTCACAAAGTCCATGTTCACTTCCTCCCACTTCCAAGTGGGAATACTGAACTCCTGTTTAGAACCACTAGACTTTTGGTGCTTAACCTTAACCTGTCGATAATTAAAGCACTTAGCTTTAAACTCTGCAATATCCTTCTTCATACCACTTCACCGATAGATTTCCCATAAATCGCGGTACATATTAGTGGCCCCTAGGTGAATAGAGTAATGCACACCTTGTACTTCTACAAGAATTCTCTGTCTCAACTCATCTACACATGGAACACATAGTTTATCCTAGCAACGCAACACACCATCTCTCCCTTGGGAGAAAACTTCTACTTTTTGATCTCTGTCTGACTCTTTCAACTTAACTAGATTGGGATCCCTATCTTGATTTTCTTTCACTTTGACAACCAGAAAAGATTCCAAACTATGTTGCACCCAAACATTACCCTTAGCTGAATCAACCAAACGGATACCTAATCTAGCAAGCTGATGAACTTCCCTAACTAGCTCTTTATTATCATCCTCAACATGAGAAATGCTTCCCATAGAAAATCTAATGAAGGCATCTACCACAATATTAGCCTTACTCGGATGATACAGAATACTCATGTCATAATCTTTCAATAATTCTAACCATCTCCTCTGATGCAAATTCAAATCTTTCTACAAAAACACATACTGCAAGCTTTTGTGATTCATGAACATATCAACATGCACCTCATACAAATAGTTCCTCCAAATCTTTAACGCAAACACAACGGTTACAAGTTCTAGATCATGGGTAGGGTAATTCTTTTTATGAGGCTTAAGTTGTCTAGAGGCATAGGCTATGACCTTATTTTTTTGCATCAAAACACATCCCAAACCAACTCCGGAGGCATCATAGTACGCAACAAATCCATCTAACCCTCCGACAAAGTCAAAACTGGGGCCAACTGAACTGGCTCTAATCACTGGACTGAACTGAGCTTATTGACATGGTGCACTAACTGAACTGATAATACTCTAATAGATTTAAAACTCTTTTAAAAGTACTTAAACTAAGTAAATAGCTAATTTTTCAAGTATTCATAACCCCCAAGACTCAATATCAATGATATCAAGATCATACTAACACTTTAAGGACATGATATGTAAGCATTTATTCAAAACTCATTCTTTGAGGCATTTCATCAAACACTTGCAATGCATGGCTTAAATGTGGGAATAGTTTTATTTTAAAGAAACTATTAGTAGTATTATTTTGATACCAAATCCCCAAAATAAGGCTTAAAATCAGCGAACAACACCATTCAAACATATAGGGTTTAATAACAGCAACAATTTCATGAAAACTTGATATAGAATCAAAATTCATGGGAATTCATATTTAAAACCACAACAACTTGTATAATTCATAACTTTGAATTTGAAATTGAGTTCTTGAACTCTATGGGTGAAAAGGGCTCGTGGATGAACATTTAACATACCTTAAAGCTTTGATCTTAAAAGGGAATTAACTCTTCTTGAACGCTCTTGGATTGGGAACCTTAAATTCTTAATTATTTTGTAGAGAGTGTGATGGAGTCTTGAAGTTGTTGGGATATTAGTTTAAGAAGAAACCCTAATCTTGTTCTTGGGAATAATGAGGGTTAAGAGATTTTGAAACTGATTCACAATAGCTAAGTACATTTTTTGATGATTTATGTCTTGGGGGTAAGGTTTGGGGTGAGGAAAAGTCTAAAATACCCCTACGAAACCAAATAGTAACTTCTGAGATTTTCAGTTGATGACTTGGGTTGATAAGTTATCACTTAGGTGACAACTTATCACCTTAAGTCATCATTTTTGATGGATTTTAGGCCCTTGCTGGTCATGGTGATGACGTGGTATGATAAGTCATCACTTAGGTGATAACTTATCGCCACAAGTCATCACTTGGAAGTTGAAGTTGATCATTTCTAGTTAAAGCTGATGACTTGGGCTGATAGGTCGTCACTTAGTTGACGGCTTATCAACTCAGATCGTCACTTAGTTGACAGACAGACATGCTGAAGTAAAATCAGTATAACTTTTCACTTCCATATTAGATTAAGGTGAAACAAAATATATTAGAAAGAAGATTCAAAGATGTTTCATTTGATATAAGGTAGGACATGTAACTCATTATGTTAAAGGAGTAATGATTATTTAAAGTTGACCCAAGCAAAATCATTCACTAAAACTTAATCAATAGATGTGTTCTCAACTCATCTTTGAGTTTGGAGATTTTTATAACCTCAACTGATATAAAAGGACACATATATAGACTTAAAATCATTGGGTTCTAATTTACATACTTCATAACAATAGTTTGAATTCTAGTCCCAAAATGTGGAGTGTTACAAGTAGAGTCTTGTGCATGTGTGTAAAGCGCGCCACACTTATGGACAAGAGGCTACAAGACATTTTAGGAAAAGTTTCCTTTCTTTCAGTATTTACGTTATGCAAATGAGTATGTTCTCAAATTAAACTATCTCTCTAATTCAACTCTTCCTTCCATTTACAGAATATGCCTCCCAAAAAAACTAATAGAAGAAGAAATAAAAACCTGCCAATACCTTCGCCCATTCAAGAAGATCCCCTGAATGAGAATGTTTCTCATGCAAAGTTTAGAGCTACATTCATCACTCTATACAACTTTGTAGTAGCTCAAAATATTTGGCCAGCTACTGTTCAGGCCAACCCATTGGCCAATACTATCGTAGCTTAAATTTAGGATTTCACCCAAATGAATCCTCTTTTATTTTTGAGATCCAAGTCTGAAGAGAATCCACAAGAATTTCTCGATATGGTGAAGAAGGTAATAAATATTATGGGTGACTATAGTGAGAGCACTGAATTTGCTACTTACCAGCTGTAGGATGTAGCTCACACTTATTTTAAAAGTAGAAAGGGGATAGAGGCACAAATGTAGGGCCTATAGAATAGAAAGAGTTTGCTTCAGCCTTCTTAGATAGAATTTTCCCTTTGGAGTTAAGGGAATCTATGGTGCAAGAGTTCATAAATTTGAAAAAAGGCAACATGAGCGTGAAGGACTATTCCCTTAAATTTAACTAGCTAGTTAGGTATGCTCCTAATGTGGCGTCTGATGACAGGTCTAGGATGAGTAAGTTTGTTTTTGGTGTGGTGGATAGCATGGTCAAGGATTGTAGGACTAAGATGTTGATTAAGGAAATGGACTTGTCCAGGTTAATGGTCCATGCTTAGCAGGTTGAGGAATAGAAGGCTAAGAAGAAAGAAAATGAGAAAAAGAGGGCTAGGACAGTAGTTTTAACTTTGCTCAACTGAGGTCAGAGGGTTGTAACCATCCTCAATTCCATTAAAAATCTTCATATCCATCCCCGTCCTTAGGTAGTGCACCTACACAAATGTTCAAAAATGATAATCGCGATAAGGTGCCAGTCTCTAACACTCAGGGTAGTGTAAACATTGGTTGTACAAATCCCCTTTGTCAAAAGTATGGTAGAAACCATCAGGGCATGTGTAGAGTCGACAGTGATGTATGTTTTGGGTATGTCAAGACAGGATATAGAGTTTGAGAATATCCTCAGGTCGGCCCGTATAACCAACACAATCGTCCTCTATTTTCACCTGGTCTCTCGATTCAGTAGGGTGCCACTTCTGGTGCCACCAATGGGCAGTGCCCAAATAGGCTATATGCACTTCAGTCCTAATAGGATCAGGAGAGTTTTTTGGATGTGGTTATGGGTACATTACAAGTCTTTCATTTATATATTTATGCTTTAGTAGATCCTGGATCTTCTTTTTTTTTTAACCCCTTATATAGCTATCAACTTTGGAGTCAATCCCAAAACCTTAACCGATTCTTTCTCAGTATCTACCCCAGTAGGTAAGTCTATCATAGCCCTGTGGGTATATAGGAACTCCCCAGTTATGGTGTCTCAAAAAGTTACTTCAGTTGATCTTGTCGAGATAGAGATGACGAATTTTAACGTCATTCTCGGCATGGATTGGCTCTATTCATGCTATGCTTCAGTTGATTATAGAAATAGAGTTGTCCATTTTCAGTTTCTGAATGAACCAGTCCTTGAATGGAGGAGTAGTACTACAACGCTTAGGGGTCAGCTTGTTTCGTACCTTAGAGCTAAAAAAAATAATATCCAAGTGGTGTATCTACCTTCTTGTTCATGTCAAAGACTCTAGTTCTGAGACTCCCAATCTCGAGTCAATTTCAGTAGCAAGGGAATTTCCAGATGTGTTCCCTAAAAACTTTCCCGAAATTCCTCTTGAAAGAGAAATCAATTTTCGAATAAACTTTCTTCTAGATACTCAATCTATCTCTATTCTGCCATACAGAGTGGCTCCGGATGAACTCAAAGAGATAGCAGAACAATTGAAGAACCTCCTAGAAAAGGGATTCATTAGGCCCAGTGTTTCCCCATAGAGCTCTTCAGTCCTTTTCATGCGAATGAAAGATGATTATCTTAGAATGTTCATTGACTACCGATAATTGAACAAAGTCACAATCAAGAACAAATATCCACTCCCCAGAATCGAGGACGTATTTGACTAACTTTAGGCTGCCAGTTACTTTTCTAAGTTAGACCTCAGATCCAGCTATCACCAACTCAGAGTCAGAGAATGTGACATTCCAAAAATAGCTATCAGAACCCAGTATGGTCACTTTTAGTTTCTAGTTATGTACTTTAGTCACACAAATGCCCCAACAACCTTTATGGACTTGATGAACCGAGTGTTCAAATAATACTTAGATATGTTCATCGTAGTCTTCATTGATGACATTTTTGTCTACTCTCGTAACAAAAATGATCATACAGACCATCTAAAAATTATACTGCAGACTCTTAGAGCCCATCAGTTGTTCTCCAAATTCAATAAGTTCAAATTTTGGCTAAGATCAGCAGCTTCCTTGGCCATATTATTTTTGGTGATGACATTAGATTTTATCCTCAAAAGATCAAAGTGATGAAAAACTAGCCCAGACCTATCTCTCCATTAGATATTAGGAGTTTCTTGGGTTTGGTTGGCTATTATCGATGGTTTTTTAAGGGGTTTTCATTTATTGTGTCCCCCATGTCCAGATTGATTCAGAAGAAAGTCAAGTTTCAGTGGTCAGATTCTTGTGAGAAGAGTTTTCAGGATTTAAAGACTCGACTCACCTCAGCCCTAGTTTTGATGCTACCAGATAATTCAGATGGGTTTGTTATGTACTGTGATGCTTCCAGAGTTAGTTTGGGTGTGTTTTGATGTAGAAGGGTAAGGCATAGCATTGGTTTGGGTGTGTTTTGATGCAGAAGGGTAAGGTCATAGCCTATGCCTCTAGACAACTTAAACCCCATGAGAAAGATTACCCTACCCATGATCTTGAGTTTGCAACTATTGTGTTTTCCCTGAAAATTTAAAGGCACTATTTGTATGGGGTGCATGTAGATTTATTCACAGATCACAAAAGCTTTCAACACATGTTCTGATAGAAAGTTCTAAATCTTCATCAGAGATGGTGTTTACAATTATTGAAAGACTATGGCATGAGTTTTCTGTATCATCTAGGCAAGGCTAATATAGTGGCGGATTCCCTCAGTAGATTGTCTATGGGTAGTGTTGCTCACGTTAAGAATAATAGAAAGAAGTTAGTTCAAAAGGTCCATCTGCTCGCCAGATTAGGTGTTTATTTGATAGATTCAGTTGATGGTAGTGTATGGGTGCAAAATAGTTTGGAATCATCTTTGGTTGCCGAAGTGAAAGAAAAGTAGGATATGAATTCTAGTTTGGTTGATTGAAGGAGTCTGTCAGGTAGTGTATGTCATGGTAGACTATGAGTGTCGTGTGTAGATGGTTTGAGAAAAAAAATCTCATTGAAGTACATGGTGTGTGTTACCCTATTCATCTAGGGGCCACTAAGATGTCTCATAATTTATGGGAAATCTATTGGTGGAGTGGGATGAAGAGGGACATTGCAGATTTTGTAGTTATGTGCTCTACGTGTCAACAGGTTAAGATTGAACACCAAAATCTTAGTGGTTCTATGTAGGAGTTCAGCATCCCCACTTGGATATGGGAGAAAGTGAACATTGACTTTGTGATGGGTTTGCCTTACACTTGTCAACATTATTCAATTTGGGTCATTGTGGATAGGATTACCAAATTAGCCTATTTTTTGCCTATCCATACTTTTTATTCAGACGAGGTCTATGCCAAGCTCTTTATTAGAGAGCTGGTTAGTTTGCACGATATTCTGTTGTCCATCATTTTTTATAGAGGAACTCAGTTTACCTCTCACTTTATGAAAGATCTCCAGAATAGTTTGGGTACCGAAGTCAGATGGCTAGGTGGAGAGGACTATTCAGACCCTAAAGGGTATATTGAGAGTATGTGTCATCGACTTTATGGGTAGATAAGATGATCACTTACCTTTGATTAAGTTCGTATATAATAACAACTATCATTCCAGTATCCAGATGGCCCCATTCGAGGCTCTTTATGTGAGAAGATGTAGATCTCCAATTGATTGGTTTAAGGTAGGTGATACCACTTTGGTAGTGCCTGATTCGGTGTTTGATTCTTTAGAAAAAGTCCAGTTGATCAGGGAGAGGCTTAAGACAACCCACAGTTGACCGAAGTCCTATGCAGATATGAGGAAGAGGGACCTTGATTTTGATGTTTGCAACTTAGTTTACTTAAAATTCTCTCCCATGAAGGGAGTAAAGAGGTTTGGTAAGAAAGAAAAGCTTAGTACCTGGTATATTGGCCCTTACAAAATCCTGCGCCACTTCAAAAAGGTTGACTATGAGCTTGAGTTGCCTTCAGACTTAGCATTGGTGCACCCAGTATTTCACGTCTCATTGCTAAAGAAGTGTATTCGTGACTCAACTGTTATGGTACCCTTAGAAAGCATAGATGTTTAGAATAGTCTCTCTTATGAGGAAATTTTAGTCGAAAGCCTTGATCACCAAATTCGTAGGCTAAGGAATAAAGAAATTCCCTTGGTCTAAGTTCTTTGGCAAAATTAGTCCGTTGAGAGAGCCATTTAGGAAGCAGAAGCGGATCTGTGAACCAAGTACCCTCACCTCTTCTGCGCAAACTCAGACTCAATTTAAGGTAATAGGTTCTCTCAAATTTTCCCTTTTCCATACTCAGTACAAGTTGCATGTCATCCTCATGTCATTCATGAAAATAGTTCAGTCATGTATCATGTTTAAGACTTAGTCTAGTAACCATGCTTAGAGAACGCATAATTAGCGTATAATTTATTGCACCTCGGTATTCTTTACCTAATCAATCTCATTTATGGATAAATGTTCCTAAGCGGGAGATATTATAATACCCTGTATTAGCCTTAACTCAACCCATCTCCCAGTGTATGTGTAAGAGTCTTAGAATCTAAAAATTTAGCTAAGTGATAGAGACTTTGTCTCATTTTTGACCCCTAAACTTTGATGATTTTATTCTCGACCTTCCCGACCCCAAAAGGTTGGTTTTAAATTTAATTCATGACTAGGGTTGTCGATAGTTCATCACGGGTGATTTTTGGGTTTTTCAAATGAAGTTTAGGGCATATTTGGATGGCTAAACCAGTGGACCAATGGGATACGGCCACATCGCATCAGCTAATGAATTGGTAGAAGTAATGCAGCGCGGTGCCAAATGCGTCGAGGCCCATTTCAATTTAAATAAATTCTGGGTTCATTTGGGTATTTGGGTTTTTTTCCCCACTTTAATTCAGCCAAAACATGGGATTTAGGTCCCAAAACAACATTTTTGCCTCATATTTCATAATTCCCTCAAATTGAAATCATTCTCTCTCAAGAACAAAACCCTAGCCCCTTCAACCTGCAAGAGAAAATTTTCAAGAAATCCACCAAGAACTTTTAAGAATCCTTCAATTGAGGTATGCTAGATGTTCATCCATGGGCCCTTTTCACCTATGGAGTCCAGGAACCCAATTTCAAGTTTAAAGTTATGATTTTTTTATGTTAATATGAATTTTATCGATGAATGGCCATGAATTTTGATTTTTATATCATGTTTATACATACTTTGTTGTTGAAGTTAAACCCTACACATATGAATGATGCTTACTCATTGGTTTACATTGTAAATTGAGATTTGGTATCAAAATTGTGATATTACTACATGTTTAAAACTATTTCCCATGTTTAAATCATGAATTACATGTGTTTGATGAAATGCGTAAAAGAATGAATGTTGAGTAATGACTATTTATCATGTCCTCTAAGTTTTAGGAGTTATGGCTACATATGTTGATTTTATTCTTTATACTTTTGTCATCTATGTAGTTTGACTTAAATCTAGAAGCCTTACCTTAGGGGTATTTCTACATTCTCCCCTTTGTGTATTAGCATGGGTGCTAGGCTTACTTGTCAAGGTTCGCCGCGATAAGTGCCATCATGACCATTGTATTTTTGGGTCGTGACAAATTGGTATCATAGCTTCCATGTTTAATTGGTATCAACGGTGTAAGAACAGGATGTCTGATACACTCTCATGGATCGATACATAGACGTCCATATCTATTTTTGAAATGCTATAGGATTTTTTTAGGAAAATTCCCTCCTTTTATTCCTTATTGTGTGAAGTTCTTTCATACCTTGTGTTTTGAGTTGTTTTTCACTCTTTCTATGTAGATGGTGTTGGCACCCTTCAAGGTAAGTTCGTAGAGTTGGTGAAGATTCTTAAGAAGAGGAGAATTAATATTATGTGTGTTCAGGAGAATAGGTGGGTAGAATCTAAAGCTAGAAATAAAGATGTGTCCAAGTTATGGTAATCAGGGAGTAAGAGGATTAGAATGGAGTGGGCATCTTAGTGGATGAGGAGCTTAGAGGTCAGGTAGTGGAGGTTAAGAGAGTTAGTGATAGGCTGAAGAAGATTAAGTTAGTCATTAAGGATTTTACGCTGCATGTGTGTAATGTTTATACGCTGTAGGTAGGCTTGGAAGAGGAGGTGAAAGTGATATTTTGGGAGGATTTGGATGAGGTGGTTAAAAGCATGCCTAGCTCGAAGAAGATTGACATAGCAGGGGACTTCAATGGGTACTTTATGGTGTTACTGGGAGGCTATAATGATATGCATGGTGGTTTTGGTTTCGGTGATAGAAATGGTGAGGAAGCTACTCTGTTGGATTTTGCAAGGGCCTTTGGGCTAGTGGTAGTGAATTTGAGCTTTCTAAAGAAGGAGAATCACCTGATTACCTTTCGAAGCATGATAGAAAAGACTAAAATTGACTTTCTACTACTTAAGAAGGGGGATAAGGTGTTATGTAAGGACTATAAAGTCTTTCTAAGTGAGAATCTTTCGACCCAGTATAGGTTTCTAGTGATGGACATGCCTATCAAGAAGAGCAAGACTAGAAGAGTAGGGAAGGGTCGACCTAGAATTAAGTGGGATGGCTTAACACCAGTTAGTACTCTGGAGATATGGGAAAAGGTAGAGGTAATGAAGGTGTGGGAGTGCAGGAGGACGTAGTTGTTATGTGGGATAGGGCGGCCAGGTACATCATGGAGGATGCTAGAGAAGTGTTGGGTATTTCGACGGATCGGGCAGGACGTCATAAGGGGGATTGGTGGTAGAATGAAAAAGTGAAGAAGAAAGTGAAGTTTAAGAAGGGGGCATATGTTAAGTTGATTGAGAGTAAAGATGAAGAGGAGAAGCATAGGGAGGTTTACAAAGAAGCAAGGAAGGAGGATAAGTTAGCAGTTATGGCTGCCAAGTCAGCAGCGTTTGAGAGCCTGTATGCGGGATTAGAGGAGAAAGATGGGGAAAAGAGGTTTATAGGCTTGCTAAGGCTAGGGAGAGAAAGGGTCATGACCTCGATCAAGTGAAGTGCATTAAGGGAGAGGATGGTTGTGTTTCGGTAGAGTATGTTCACATTAAGAAGAGATGGTAGAAGTACTTTCATAGATTTTTGAATAAGGATGGGGACAGAGGCATTGAGTTAGGGAAGCTGGAGAAACTGGAGGAGAGTCGTGACTTCAGTTACTATGGGCAGTTTAGGTTGAGGAGGCCAGAGAGGCAATTTGTAGGATGCGGAGAGGTAGGGTGATGGGGCCTGATGAAATTTCGGTGGATTTTTAGAAGTATACTAGTGTGGTAGGTTTAAGGTGGTTGACTGATCTGTTAAATGAAATTTTTAAGACTATAAGAATGCCTGAGGCTTGGATATAGAGTACGATGATTGCGTTACATAAAAACAAGGGTGACATCCAAAGTTATAACAACTATAAGGGTATTAAGCTGTTGAGTCACACTATGAAGATTTGAGAGAGAGTGGTTAAGCGAAGATTGAGGAGGTTCATGTCTATTTTGGAGAATCAGTTTAGATTTATGCCTGGTCACTTGAAAACAGAGGCAATCCACCTGGTGAGGAGGTTGGTGGAGAAGTATAGAGAAAGAAAGAGGGATTTATACATGGTGTTCATCGACCTAGAAAAAATGTATAATAAAGTCCTGAGAGAGGTTCTTTAGAGATGATTAGAGGTGAGAGAGGTCCTGGTGGCTTACATCAGAGCTATTAAGGACATGTAAGATGGAGGGAAGACTCGGGTGAAGACGGTGGAAGGAAACTCAGAGCATTTTTCTGATTGAGACAGGATTACATCAGGGATCGACTCTTAGTTCGTTCCTTTTTGCGTATATGATGGATATATTGATGCGGAGTATTCAGGGCAAGGTACCTTAGTTTATGTTATTTACGGATGATGTAGTGCTGATTGATGAGATGTGGGAGAGGGGGTGTAAATGACAAATTGAAGGTTTGGAGGCAAACCCTTGAGTCTAAGGGGTTTAGATTAAGTAGTTTCAAGAAGGAGTATTTGGAATACAAGTTTAGTGACTTGAGGTAGGAGGACGAAGTGGTGGTGAGGTTAGACTCCCAGTATATTTGTAAGAGGGATAGTTTTAGTATCTCTGGTCTATGATTCAAGGAAATAGTTAGATCGATGAGGATATCTCTAAACATATTAGAGCAGGTTAGATGAAGTGGAGGCTCTCCTAAGGAGTGTTGTGTGATAAGAAAATACCTCTTAAGCTTAAAGGCAAATTCTATAGAGTGGCAGTCCATCCGGCTATGTTGTAAGGAGTGGAGTGTTGGCCAGTCAAGAACTCACCCATCTAAAAATTAAAGGTGGCATAAATGAAAATATTGCATTGGATGTGTGGGCTTACCAAAGAGGACAGAGTTAGGAATGA
Source organism: Capsicum chinense (assembly GCA_026120095.1). Taxonomy (NCBI): domain Eukaryota; kingdom Viridiplantae; phylum Streptophyta; class Magnoliopsida; order Solanales; family Solanaceae; genus Capsicum; species Capsicum chinense. Next base: position 40,950 of record JAPEIP010000294.1, read on the forward strand.
GATTACCCAGGAAAAGGTAGGAGTGGTTTCGGTGGAGGACAAGATGTGGGAAAAAAGGTTGAGATGGTTTGGGCATTTAATGAGAAGGGGTGCGGATGCCCCAATTTATAGGTGTGAGAGGATAGCTTTGGATGGATTTAGAAAAAGTAGAGGTAGGCTAAAGAAATACTGGAGGGAGGTAATTAGACATGACATTGATCAACTTCAGCTTACAGAGGACATGACCCTATATAGGAAGATGTGGAGGTCGCGGATAAGGGTAGATGTGTACTGTGAGTGTGTGGGTTGTAGCAAGCAGTCAGGAGAGATCTTGTGTAGCCGGGTTAGTAATCCTAGGATTGTGTACATATATGTCTTTGGTATGTGAGTGTATGTTACTACTAGGTGGGTGTCCTATTTCTTATTTCTTAGTTCCTATTTTTTCTTTTGTGTTGCCCTTATTTCTCATATTTCATATTTCTCTGATTTCTATTTTATTATTTCTTATTCCTTATTTCTGTTATGTCATCCATCTCCTTGTTTACTATTTTTTATCTTGAGCTGGGGGTCTATCAAAAATAGCCTCTCTACTTCTTTGGAGGTAGCGGTATAGACTGCATACATCTTACCCTCCCCAGACCCCACTTGGTAGGAATAGACTAGGTTTGTAGTTGTTACTGTGTAGATAGTGTTGACTAGGTCTAGCGAGAGTAGAGATGTGGAGCCTTCATCCATAAGGTAAGCCTCTAGTCATAGACAAGTTTGTGGTTTAGCCTCATTTAGGAGTAGTACTATGGGACTCTCTTCTGAGCCCCGTATTGAGCAGGTTGGAGGTGTGGGTTCTACTATAGTTCCTCAGAACTTATCTGCCCCAGTTTTTGAGGGGGTTTTGGTGCATTTTTTGACCATAGGGTTCTTCTTTAGTTATGTCGGGTGTTTCTCCAGTTCAGAGTATGGATCATCCTATTGCACCTGCTTTTGTTTTAGGTAATCCTTAGACTAAGAGTACTATTCCTTTATCAGTGCCGGAATCTAAGGATGTTGCTCTAGGGTTGGAAGTTCGAGTTTCATATATGTTACCAATCTAGAGGCATCTCAGCAAGCTAGACTTCTTTTACCTCCTGCTCTTCAGCAAGCCACAACTAAGATGATAGTTTTTGGGGCGTCATTTCTGAGTATAGGTACCAGGCGTGGATGTAGGGATCTACTCCTCGAGCATATCAAAGAGCCTCCAAGAGGGTGCACCATCAGGAAAAGTTTAGAGGTTGTTTTATGTGTGATTAGTTTGGCTATTGGCGAAGGGCTGTCCCCACCGTGTGTTTAGAGCTGCTCATATTTTAGCTATAAGGGGTAGGGGTACTACCAGAAGTGTGAGGGGCAGAGGTACTGGAGCTTGTGGTTGTGGTCATGGGATTATTCAGCTAATTAGTGGCTGTGGATAGTGCTATCCCATACTTGCTTAAATGGACCATAGACTTCTGATGTTGTGATCACAAGTATCGTCCCCGTTTGTTTCAAATTTGTATTTGTGTTATTTGATCCTAGATCAACTTTATCGTACGTGTTTGTATATTTTTCTTTTGGTTTTGATTCTATTTGTGAGCATACTTCCATGCCTATTCATGTATCTACCCAGTAAGTGATTCTTTAGTGGTGGATTGGGTGTACCAATCTTATGTTTTGACTTTTGCCAAGTGTGAGACTTTGGTACATTTTCTAGTGTTAGATAAGGTTTATTTTAATGTTATTTTGGGTATAGATTGGTTCGCTCCTTATCATGATGTCCTAGATTATTTTGCTAAGACCGCAAATTTAGCTTTGCTGGGTATATCGAGTATATCTTGAAAGGGTACGCTTCATTGGGGTCTGATGGTAATCTTTTATGTTCAGGCTCATAGATTGGTTGAAAGATTATGTTTAGCTTATTTGGTTCATATTTATGATGCTAGCGTTGTTTAATGAGTTTATGGATGTGTTTCTTACAGATTTGACTAGTATGCCTTCAGATTATGGTATTGATTTTGCCATAGATATTAAGCCGAGCACTAAGCCCATCTATATTTCTCCTTATAGGAGGCCCCAATAGAGTTAAAAGAATTGAAGGATCAGTTGCAGGATTTGTTGGATAAAGGATTTATCCAACCTAGTGTATCGTCTTGGGGTACACATGTCTTGTTTGTGAAGGAAAATGATGGGTCTATGTAGATGTGTTTTGATTATCGATAGTTGAATAAGGCGACAGTTAAGAATAAGTATCTTCTTTCTTATATTTATGATTTATTTGATCAGCTTTAGGGTGCTGCAGTGTTTTTGAGAATTGATTTGAAGTCCAGTTATCACCATTTAAGGTATAGAGCTTCGGATATTCCAAAGATAGCTTTTCAAACTCGATATGGTCATTATAAGTTCTTGTTCATGTCTTTTGGGTTGACCAATGCCCCCGCTGCATTCATAGAGTTGATGACCTGGGTGTTTCGATCGAATCTCGACTCTTTTGTTATTGTATTTATAGATGATATCTTTGTGTATTCCAAGAGTGAGGCTGAGAATAAGGAGCATTTATGAATTGTGCTTCGGAGATTGAGGGACGAGAAGTTGTATACTAAGTTCTCCAAGTATGAGTTTTGGTTAGAGTCTGTTTCTTTCTTGGGTCATATGGTGACTAAGGAAGGTATCATGGTTGATCCATCCAAGATTGCAGCAGTTCTTGATTGGGCTGGACCTACTTCACCCACTGAGATTCAGAGTTTTATTGGCTTGGTAGGCTTCTATCAACGTTTTGTTGAGGGTTTCTCTTCTATTACCATCTCCTTTGACTAAGTTGAATCAGAAGAAAATTTCCTTTCGGTGTCCTGATTCTTGTAGGCAATCTTTTAAAAGCTCAAGGATTTGTTAACTTCAGCTCCTACATTGACTTTGCCCAAGGAGGCGTGGGTTTCACTATAGGTGTATACAGAGACTGTGTAATGGTCTCGCGCATCATATATATATATATATATATATATATATAACTCTTGCTTTACTGGGTTTATGGCCATATTGGCTTGTCATCTATCTATTTTATTCTATATCTTGACTTGTTATTGTCTAGTTGTTCTATTTTCCCTTATTTGTACTGGATGATCTTAATTATACATGTTCCTCTTTTGTTTTACTTGTATGTGATATTGTGTATATATTGTATCCTTATCTGGTTGCTGTTGTATTCTGTGTGAATATTGTAGAACTTTAAGTTCAAGCGATGTGGGTTATCGTTTGGGACATTTTCTGATTGCAGGCGACGTGCCCTTAGTATGTATTTTGTATGCTTTATTTTCTACTTTTCTCGGTCGGCCTATGATACCTATGGAGTAGAAATGGACCGTTCTCATGCCTACTGCACCCTTTTGATATAGGTCCTAGTTCGAGTACGCTCCAGCTTAGTTCATTCGGGCGACATTTGGTGCTTTCAAGGTAGTGGTTGACTTTCATGCGTCAGAATGTATTCTGCTACCTTTCTTATAGACTATGTCTTTATTTTCATTATCAAGACAAATTTTTTCTTGTATTTGGATATCTTATGTATTTCATTTGAACTTAAATTGTACTAGATATATTCTTATACTGTTGACGCCAAGTTTTGGGAGTTATGGTTGCATGTGTTTATTTTATTATTTTTCGTTTTTATCATCTATGTGGTTCGATTTCATTCTAGAAGTCTTACCTTGGGGGTATTTCTATCTTCTCCCCTTTGTGTATCAGTATGGGTGATAGTCTTACTTGTCAAGGTTCACCGCGATAAGTGAGATCATGACCATTGTATTTTTGGTTCGTGACAGCTTTCCTTTAGTGTAGTACTCCAATAATATCAAAATGTTTAGGCTTAAGATCAAATAGGACTTTAAAGGTCATAATGTAGGCTAAGGGACAGGCAGGAACTATTCTGGACAGTAATAGTGACTATCTTCCCTAAGAGCTTTAATACATCGCATACAACCTTAGACTCTTCTCTACATAACCAAACTTCCCCACATCTACCTTCTCACATCTATTCTGTTTGGCCTCATCTCTTTAATCTAGTTCACATATAGTAAGGATGGAGTATTCTATATCAACATAATATTCAATTTTGGTCAATTTTTCTCTTTTTATTATATTACTCCCAACCACAATACATCAACTTTTTCCACTCCCTTAGCTACTTTTTTTGGGTTCACTTTCACCTTTTTGCTTCTCAAACTTCAAACTCCTTAACAAAATTAATTTTTTAACTAAAGTGCTTAGGAGCTTTGGATCAATTTATGGTCAATCAATGAAGGGGAATAGACTACATTTTCCTTGGCCTTTTTGAGACTTTGAGGGAATGGTGGTGATGGTCTTTCATGCACTTGCTCAGCTGCCTTGGTCTTCGAGTACTGAGACTTCCCCGAATTTTCATCATCTTCTACTTTAGTTTGCTTCTTCTCTACCTGTTGTGGAATAAGCTCTGCCTCTACATCCTTATTTTTCTTAGAAGGCCTATCAGTTAGATCTCAACCACTTCTCAAGGTGATTTCCATAACTTGTTTTGGATTTTCTATGTCACTTGGAAATGCACCTTGGGGTATAATATTTTGTGCCTAAGCTAGCTACCCCAACCGTGCCTCTAAGTTCTTTTGTGGAAGCCATTTATTCTTTCTTTTTGAGCCATTTGTTCTTCATTTGCCAGGATATTCTGTAATGTATCTTCTATATTACTAGCTTGTGTGTTGTGTTGCTGCTGAAACTACTGATTCTAATTATTTCCCCACGAATAGTTGGGCTGACTATACCACTTCTGGTTGTAGGCATTGCCATAATTTGGCTTTTATGCATTACCGACAAAATTCACCAATTTTGGATTTGCTCCACACAAGTCTACAGAGTGACCATTATCACCTAAATCTTACACCAAAATAGATCTTGTTGGACTGCATTCACCTGATCCTGGGATTGATTCACACCAAATTTCCTTAACCGTGTCATTATTTGATTTTGAAGAGCCGATAAGTAGGCGGCTACGGCTATGACACTATCAACTTCTATCATCCATGCAGGATTTTCACTACATCTCTGGAGAAGTCATCATGGCAGTCAGGGTTACCTTGTGTAATTCAATTCAACAAGGTATAGAGCTCATCATATGTTTTCTCCAATGCTTGACCACCTACAACTGAATCTAACAAAATATTTGTATCGTGATTAAGATCTTCTACAAAAGTGTGAGCCAATACCTCATTGGACTGTTGGTGATAAGGACTATCCCTGAGAACAAATTTGAACCTCTCCCATGCAAGGCATAGGTTATCATCTGGCTTCTACTTGAAACTCAAAATCTTACTGCGTAGCCTTATAGTTTTGTCAGACCACAAGAAACAGATGAGGAACTTCTTCATTAGATCATTCCATGTAGTGATAGAACTTGTCGGCTCTACGTTTAACCACTTCTTTGCTTCCCCTAAAAGTAAGAAGGGAAAGAGCGTAAGCCTCATATAGTCTGTGGACACTCCAATGTGGATGAATGTGTCACTTATCTCTAAAAAGTTGTTCAAATGGACCAATTGATCCTCACATGACAAGCCACTAAACTACCAATGTTGTGCAAACTCAAGGAGTCGGCCTTTAGATTGTGGAGGTAATATTAGGTTCCACTTCATGTACCATCTTGTAGACGGGTGCATCTTTAGCCATGGGTGCAAGAATAGCCTCTTCTTGCTAAATTTGAGGAATTCAGTAGAGAAGTATTGCTTCTCTCCTTAACTGATGAAACCGTTGCTCAGGTTCGGGATATGGATCAACCAAACGAACTCCCTATCCCTTGCCAGTTTACTTGTTTTACCAACCTGTGCCTGCAAAATCAGAAGCTAAGATCAAGTTATTAACACATATAAAATAAAATAACAAACTAAAACTAAGACAGTTACCAATTTACAAATCCCCTGTATTGGCACCAAAAATCTGTTGCGCCCGTTAATAAATTGAATGATTATTACCTGGGAGCTCTAATGAAATCGGCGAACGGCGGCCACAATGCAAATATTTTTTATCAGCGGAGGTTTAACATATTTGTAATGTCAATAAATAGAACTGAAATGGCTAGAAATGGAGTTTTGTAATTCCATAGTTATTTTATGTCTTTTTTTTCATTCGAGTGGCTATTTCGTCCTTTCTCTAATAATTAAACTCATCGGGCTTGAGTCTATCTAGACACACCAAAAGATTTAAATCTTAGTCGAAAAGTTTGAGGTGACACAATAAATAAAATGATGGCTATTTGGGCTCAAGTTAATATTGAAGAATGAAAAAAAATTCATGATTTTATTATGAATAATTTAATAACGACGAAATGGGTTGTTACAATAAGACATTTTTATGCACCCATGTACGATAATAATGTACAATATTATAACTATACAAAACCTGACTTCTTTAATTTTTCCTTGAATCCAAAGCCTCAAAAGTTACATCTACTTATCCTAAATTTTACATTTATTCTTAATACGTATCTGATCTTTTCTAGCATACTACTTAAAGTGAAGCATATTTGCAAAAGCTTTTTTTTCATTTTGAAGTTTCAAGCTACGACATTAGCCGCCTATGAAATTTCTGCAAACTCCACAAACTGCAAAAGTTCTTTTTTTTTCTCTCAAGGACCAATAGAACAAAAAGAGCAACTGAAAGCGCATTTACTTTCTCTCTTTTTGCTTTCACAACCGCACCTCTTTCTATTTCAATTTTGCAGATAGTAGATGAAAAGTAAGTTTTGATTCATATAAAACATGAACCAACTTTGATAGCATTATTCTTTTCCCAATTGAAAAGAGTGTAATTGTCTCTAATTATATTATATCTGAACAAGTATATTGCTCATAAAATTGATTTAATATAAAATACAGTAAAATCTTTCTAAATTAATACTTGATAAATTAATAAAATCTTTAAAATTAATATTTTTCTCCGATCTCGATTTAGACTAGTAGAAAATATAACCAATTTTGTTAAAATAATAAATTAATATATTTTTGGATGACCCCTATATAAACATATGATCCCATTAGCATTATGAATTAATAGTTCTTTCAAAATTACCAAATTATCTAAGACAATTTAGTGAAATAAGATTCTAGTATTTTTTGAAGTTCATCTCTAACTTTTCTTATATTGCATCCAAAAGTTCTTGTGTTGTCTTTTCGAACTACACCAAAAAATTATGAAGAGTTCTAGATGCGATAAGTATTTCCTAATGAGTAATTGGTTCCAAAGGATTTTATCATCTTCAACTTCATCATCAACATTATTTTCTCCGATGGTATCCATAATTTTTATTATTTTCAATGTTTCGGCTCAAGAATCTGTATATATGCAACAAAAACTTCAACACAAGTTCAAGTCTAAGACAAGAATACTTATGAAGTTCCTTAACACCTTCAACACAAGATTATGAATAATCTACCCAAGAAGTATGTTATATTTCAGAAATGAGATGAAATAGAAATGTAAAGCCAAGTCTCTCGACTTCATGTAGTGTACTTAAGGAATAATTTTCCTCACTGTACCCGAGGTTTTGGAATCTTCCTCCCAAGATAAAATGACTTTCAACCCAATTATAGCGGTACCTCAAATAATTGGATTCGTCGAACTCACTTAACAGCTTAATGACCACATAGAGTTTTTGTATAGAAGAAGAGTGATTTTGTTACCAAAAATCATTTCTATACCTCAGGAATATATCAGGTATTTATAGCCTTTAATGTGTCCTTTCAGAAAGGATGCATTGGTTTAGCAGAAAGGCACCTATTCAATACAGTCGCGTCACCTGCGACCAGTCTGTGCTGGACCTGTGGCCGCAGATGACACTGTCCAAATTCCAGTAAGCATCTGCGTTGCATCTACGCCCGTAGGTCATCGAAGTGTGCACACAGATTGCCCAACAGCTCAAAACAGTGCATCTTTTACCTCGAAGGGTCACATCCCTTCGAGATGAATTATGTATGCATTTGCATGGGAACCGAAATGCGCCCGTACTTGGATAAAAATAAAATTCTATTAGATTTTTGGATTAAAATTGCACTTGTAAAATAAGTTTCAAATAAAATTCGTCTAAAAAGATAGATCTCATCGATCGATCATTTTACAAATCCAAATCTGAAGTCAAGCCGAGCGAGCGATGACGACGATAATGTGAGGCACCACATTGTTCTTGCCTCACTATCCATGTGGAGTTAGTGTTCTTCATTATAAATACTTACAAGTTCCCTTCTCCCACCAATGTGGGAGAATTAGTGAACTTTTCAATATAAGAGTACACTTTCCATTTTGGTTACTCTATTTCCCTCTACTATTTTCCCTCAATTTTCTATTCACACACACACATTGAACCAAAAAATACCCCACATGAATGGGGAATGGTTATCTTTTGAAGAATTTATGGTCAAACATGTGATTAGTTAGCAAATACTAATTACATCTGGATAAGTAGGTTTCCCTTCGAACTTTCCGTAGTAAACATGCATTGGATGCACCCGGTCAATCGCTAGATTTGATATCTTTAAACCGTCGAGCTTTAATGTACACCTAGACAACACATGTCACACAACCAGCCTTTTACTTTTTATGGTTCTCAAGATTTTGTTCTTTTCATTCATGAACACGTTTCGGTTTCATGAGAGCTTAGAGAATAGGTCTTTACTAACATTCTTCTTGAAGCGGCTTCCACTTCGCCCTCACATAGGTGATTTCTAAATGTTCAATCCATAGATTAAACTATTTGAGCAAATCTGATTAAAAGTCTTTTCACCTTAAGTCTTATCCTTGTTTAATAAACATTGTCTACATCATGAGAATGGGTTGGGTATTTGACAATATTGAACCTGTCAGACATAACTTTATTTGATCTTTTTGAACCTAGCTCTTGGATTCTCCACTCTATTAGGTAGAGTTACCGCTATGCTAACTTGTCCTAGGCCTTAAACCCATTTCCCTGAATATCCTCTGAACTCCTTCTCTAGATAGGTCTTTTGTAAGTGAATCCGACACATTATCCTTTGACTTTAATAGTCAACAGTGATAATTACATTAGAGAGAAGCTCTCTAACAGTATTATGTCTCCATCTTATGTGACGAGATTTATCATTGTATATCATGCTCCCTGCCCTACCTGTTGTCGCTTGGCTATCACAGCCAATACTTACTGGTGCCACTGATTTGGTCCAATAAGAAATATCTTCCAAGAACTTTTGGAGCCATTCTTCTTCTTCACTGGCTTTATCTAATGCGATAAATTCAGATTTCATTGTAGAGCAAGCAATATAAGTCTGTATGGATGATTTCCAAGAGACGCTCCTCCATCGATAGTATATACATACCACTTGTAGATTTTACTTCGTTTGATCGGGTGATCCAATTTGCATCACTATATCCTTCAAGTACTACAGGATATTTATTATAATGCAAGGCATAGTCTTGAGTATATTTAAGATACCCCAAAACTCTTTCATTGCGATCCAATGAGTTTTGTTGGGATTACTCGTGTACCGACTTAACTTACTAATAGCGCATGTTATTTCAGATCGTGTACGATTCATTATATACATTAAACATCCCAATACTCTTGCGTACTCCCATTGTGAGTCACTTTCACCTTCATTCTTTCGAAGTACAAAACTCACATCCAATAGAGTCTTGGCAATATCAAATTCCATATACTTGAATTTGTTAAGTACATTTTTGATTTAATGAAACTGTAATAATGCCAACCCTTGTGGAGTTCTATGGATTCTTATTCCTAAGATCACATCCGCAACTCCAAGGTCTTTCATATAAAACTTTCTCTCAAGAATTTTTTTCCTTGATTTATGTCAGAGATGTCTCTACTGATGATCAACATATCATCCACATATAAACAAATAATGACTTGGTGATTCAGAGTGTCTTTAACGTAAACACATTTATCACATTCATTTATCTTGAACCCATTTGCCAACATAGTTTGGTCAAACTTCTCATGCCATTGTTTAGGTTCTTGATTTAGTCCATACAGTGACTTAATAAGTTTACACACCTTATTCTCTTTTCATGGAACCACAAAACCCTCAGGTTGTTCTATGTAAATTTCTTACTCTAATTCTCCATTTAGGAATGATGTTTTCACATCCATTTGATGGATTTCAAGATCATATACTGCCGCCAAGGCAATTAACATTCGAATCAATGTTATCCTTGTTACTGAAGAGCATGTATCAAAGTAATCAAGGCCTTCTTTTTGTTTGAAACTTTTTACTAAAAGTCTTGCCTTGTATTTGTCAATAGTACCATTCGCTTTTATTTTCATCTTGAAGATCTATTTAGAACCTAAAAATTTATTTCTCGGAGGAAGATCAACCAACTCACATGGATAGTTTCTTATGATTGAATCAATCTCACTATTGACTGCCTCTTTCCAAAAGGATGATTCTGATGACGACATCGCTTCTTTAAAGGTTTGAGGCTCATTTTCTAAGAGAAGTATTATAAAATCTGATCCAAACAAAGTTGACATTCCTTGACGTGTACTACGTCATGGATTTTCATCATTATGTACATTGTAACTTGGTTTATCTCGAGGTTATTTAGACCCCTCACTAGAATGTTTATGTCTAGTTTTATACGGATAAATGTGTTTAAAGAATTCAGCATTATCTGATTCAATTACCATATTTTTATTGATATCCAGATGTTTGAATTTATGAACCAGAAACCGACATGCTTTATTACTTTTAACATAACCTATGAACACGCAGTCCACAATCTTAGGTCATATCCTTGCTTTTTTAGGCATAGAAACTTAGACCTTCGCTAGACACCCCCATACTTTGAAATATTTCAAGTTGGGTTTCCTTTCTTTCAATTTTTCATAAGGAATTTATTATGTCTTACTATGGTGAACTCTATTGAGTATTCGATTGGCTGTAAGAATAGCCTCTCCCCACAAGTTTTACGGTAAACCTGAACTTATAAGTAAAGCATCCATCATTTTCTTCAAAGTTTGGTTTTTTCTTTTCGTAATTCCATTAGATTTAGGTGAGTATGGGGCTGTTGTTTGATGGATAATTCTATTCTCTACACATATTTCAGCAAAGAGAGATTCATATTCTCTACCTCTATCACTTCTTACAGTTTTGATCTTTTTCTCCAACTGATTTTCAACTTCAGTTTTGTATTGCCTAAATACATCTATTGCTTCATCCTTACTATTTAGCAAGTAGACATAATAATATCTAGTGCAATCGTTAATAAAAGTTATGAAATACTTTTTCCCACCACGTGATGGTGTTGACTTCATATCACAAATGTCAGTGTGTATTAATTCTAAGGGATTTAAATTCCTTTCAACGGACTTATAAGGATGTTTTACATACTTTGATTCCACACACGTCTGACACTTTGAATTATTGCACTCAAAGTTTGGCAAAACTTCTAAGTTAATCAGTTTACACAACATTTTGTAATTAACATGGCTTAATCGTTCATGCCATAAATCATAAGACTCAAGCAAGTAAGAAGAAATTGAACTTTAATTGATTTCAACATTCATTACATTCATTTTAAATAGGCCATAATTGAGGTAGCCTTTTCCTACATACACTTCTCCTTTACGAAGCATAATTTTTTAGGAAACAAATACACATTTGAATCCATTTTTGTCTAGAAGTGAAACAGAAATCAAGTTCTTCCATAACTCCGGAACATACAAGACATTGTGGAGTGTCAACATTTTGCCTGAAGTCATTTTTAAGCACATTTTCCTGTTCCTTCTACTTTTGCAGTAGCGGAGTTTGCCATGTAGATCTTTTCTTATCCTTGAGCCAGACCGAACATCGAAAACAGCTCCTTATTAGCACAAACATGGCGGGTGGCACCAAAATCCATCCACCATTCGCGAGGATTTCCCACCAAGTTGCATTCGGAAAGCATAGCACACAGATAATCCATTTCTTTCTTGGACTCAGCCAAACTTGCTTAGTCATTTTTCTTGCCTTTCTTAGGGTCTCGACAATCTGTTGATTTGTGGTCAATCTTTCCATAGTTGAAGTACTTTCCCTTGCACTTCTTCTTGGGTTGATTGATTTCATTTTCATCTTTCTTTCGCTTTTTAGAGTTGTTTT
>JAPEIP010000298.1:3849-42607 GCA_026120095.1 Capsicum chinense
ATAAAGGAGAAATATAGAGGAGGTGATGTGGCACCCCTCTTTGGCTTCCATTGAAATTTATATTTTTTCTCCTTTTTTGAATTTTTTCTCTTTATTTATCTATTTATGTTATTTTTATTAGGCCAAAAAATTATGTAGATTCAATTAATCAACTTTTTAACTTCCATTATAATTATCTCCTTAATTGAATGTCTTAATATGCATTCATGTATAACCTTTTGGTATACTTTCTTTCTCTTTAAAACATCATCATAAGACAACTTGTCAAACCCCAAAAAAAATCCATCTTCCATTTTTTTGGCATTCAATATCTACATCAGAATATTGTCATGCAGTACAAGACGAAATTAAAGTGACAGTAAGTTTTTGGTTATTGGTTGTATGAGATTATTGATGACATTTTCTTTCTTGAAAATATATAATAGTCTTTCTAATCTCTATCCCATTTTGTATGAGGTTGGAATTCTTTGATTATATTTTTTTTGTTAGCGGTAATACATATACTAAAGCAATGTTTATAATTCTTTTTATTCTATATCCTTATATACATTTTTTTTTAGATTTATAATTTTTGTTTTTTAAGGTTTAAAATGATATGTTGTTATTCCTTTAGATTGATGTGAGGTTAGTCCTTAAGAATTTTTTATTTAATGTTTCCACTTTTCTATTATCATCATTCATATTTATCTTTTTTTTTTTTAGAATTCTTACTCTATTTTATTATATAATTATAATACAATAATTTACTTTAGGTATTAACAATTCTCCATAACTCACGTTTCATTTTTATAATTTTCATTATATTGATATTGAGTATTAAAAGCCTAAAATTAAAGATAATATTAAATTTTCAAAATGTTATGGTACTTCTCCCCTTTCTCTTAATTATTTTTTATTAAAGTGTATTGATATATATTAAAGATAAGAGATAAAAAAAAATAGAAAAATCAAAACCTCATGCTGCCAATTTTAACTACATTACCTCCATAACTTCCAACCGATCGATGTAAGTATTAGTTGTATATCTCTATTCTCTTATAATTATTTCTTTTTTTAAAAAAAAAACTCTCATTCAATATACGTATAATTAGAGAAGAAAGAAAAAAATATATAAAACGAACATAAAGAGAGAGAATTAAGTATGGAGATGGAGAATACTTATTCTAATAAATTTTCGTGCTAGATATGATATAAAATATAACAAATACGTATATGTAGTTTCTAATAATTTATTTAGTGAAAATTTAATGGTCGGTGAGGAAAGACACTAAAGAAATAGAGGATACAAATAAAAATTTAGTATTTATTACCTTCAAAACAAACAAATAAACAAACAATTCTATAATTGTTTGAATAACTTAACATACAGTAATCATGTTTTAGCAAAACTATAAAAAAAAATAATTGTAAATTTGTAATATCTCGAGGATTTCGTTTCGGAGAAGAGTGGCTTATCAACTCCTAAAATCACTTAATGTTCTCCTATATAAGTATTGCGTGAATAAGAAATATATATGTGTGTGTGTGTGTGTATACACCGTACGTGGCTATAACTTCACTTACAAAAATGAGGCAAACTTTTTTTATGTTTAATCTTGAAAAGTGAATTAAATATGAATTAAATGAAAGTTTAGGTCATAAAATATATCATGTATTGAAGTTGAAATTTTTATAATATTATAGACATATTATAATAGAGAAGATAATTATTTTGGGTAACAACGGAGAAAGTTCAACTTTCAACAACTCAACAGCAGCCTTGTTGTTAGATGCATTATCAAAAGCTATATATAAAACTTTTCTTTCAATATCGTAATATTTTTCTACTTTAGAAACAGATTAAGAAATAAATCTTCCAGTGTGTCTACGATCTTCATCATATAAAAATTCCAAAATACGTTTATGCATACCAAAATTACTATCTATCCAGTGATAAGTAATTGTTAAATAATCATTTTTGTTAACAATAATGCAGATAAATAATAAATATATGATGCATGTATTCTAAAATTATCGGCCTGACAAGTACTTCTAGGAATACCTGTAAACATAGGATTATAAATTGTTTGAATATAATGAATAAAAGCATCCGAAGAAGCAAAAGTGAAAGGCAAACAACCCACAGCTATCATTTTCATTATTTCTTCCCGGTCCTTCATTTTATTATAATTCTTAACTACTTGACTGGTTGTTGGGTTCAATCTAGTTTGTGTTGGTCCACCAACGGCCTCACCGCCTTGAGCAATAGTTAAATATCTTGAGTGTCTATCTCTTAAATGTCTCTTCAACGAATCTGTACCCCCTTTCTTACCTCCAGTTTTATGCCCATATATAATTTCACAAATATTGCATTGCACCTTAGTTTCTCCTTCTATTTTCGAAAAAATTTCCTATGCAATACTAGTTTTTCTAGGAGATCTTGCAAGGGCAGGACGGGGAGGACGAGGAAGAAGATTGACCGATTCGGATCTAATATTAGCATTTTCTACTTCTAGTGTCTCACCAATATTTTCATCATCTTCATCTAAATTAACCGCGTCTACTTCATTCTCTTCTTCTATACCATAATTTTTTCGAGCTTCTATATAATTCATAGCGTGATTACCTACACCTATTTCTTCCTTAAAAGGTTGATTAACTGACACTGGAGACACACAGAACCGCCACCAATTCATTTTTTATTACCACTACCACTTTCGAAACAAAAAATTTTAACACTTTTACCGAGGTTTCTTAATTTATAAATATTATAAATCAAACTAAAAAATATTCAAAATACACAAAAACAATAAAAATAAATATTCAATAATTAATACACTAATTAAAAATTAAAAGTAAGAGATGGGACGACAATATCAAATTTTAGAAGTATCCGAAAGTTGCAATTTTAGAAAAGTTCCACTTGATATTTGTAATCGCAAAATTTAAAAATAAAATTGAATACTTTAGGAGATAATTAGAATATTTGAGAGAGATTGAGATTTGAGAGAACGAGAGAAGTTGTTTGAGTAAAAAATGTTTAGAAATTGAAGTGTATTTATAGGAAAAATTTTGAATTAAGAAAAAAAAAATTAAAAGAAATAACCAACTTTGGCCAAATGGCGTTTGGACCTAAACGACATTATAGCCGTTGGTCCAACGGTCCATTTGACCATTGGAAATCAGCAGCCTAATGATGTTAATTATTAAAAAAATTAATTAAATCGGGTCGGTCCGGGCCGGGTAACCTGTGGGCATGATCTGATTTTTTTATTGGGCCGATCCACTGAGTCTGTTATTGAGATGGCCCAGCCCAGGACCAGCAACCTAGTAACCCGAAGGCCCACCAGGGGTCGGGCTAAATTGGTCGGAACGAGCCAGCCCGTCCCACTTGACAGGTTTATTGCTCCTTCACAACAGATTTAACTCCTATAACAGGTACTTCTAAAATCCTTCTTGTTTTCTTCATTAGATGGATAGACTTTCCTTGCACCTGGGCAATTAAGCTTAGCTCATCTTCTAAGAAGTTCATGGTATAGTAAAATTCTCTAACTTCATTTTCAAACACCTTGGGAGATGGTTCTTCAAGTAGGTGAATCCAACCTTAATTTTTCACATATTCTACTAATTTCATCATCCCTGGTTTCTCATAGATCCTTTGATCAAACACTCTCCCAATTAGCACTTTCTGGGTTTTCAAGACAGTATTCCTTGCTTCTCTAGGGACAACCTTCTTTTCTTCCTCTTTTCTTCTTTTCTTTGATTCACTGCTTGGTTCTTCCTTTACATCAGTTTCTCTCTTTGCGAGACCAGGTCCCTTAAAAACTTTCTTTCTTTTGACAGCAATATGCCTTTTTTTTTTGCTTATAACAGGACTGCCAAACTTTGGGACTAGAGGACTTGGTCCCCTCAGCAACATGAACTTCTTATATTTTCTTCTTAGTTGTAATAACAATATTAGTGTCAGTATCCATATCTATCATCATGAACAGCCTTTTCTTTAGACTTAATAGTTTGGAATTTTCCTTGATATTCCAGACCTCTACCATCATTAACACCTTGACAGCAAGTCATAAAGGATCAGTGAGGAGGTAGTCCTCTTAAGAGACTTGTTCAACTCTTTTTCCAAGTGGATCGGGTCCCTCGTTAACTCTTCATTCCTATGAAGTACTGACATATGGTATTTTGTAAAGTTTTTAATTTCTCCTCGAGATCAATCTAAAGCCTTGGGGCTTTCTTCTTCCCTTTACCATCTATATCATTCTTTTTTTCAGTTGACTCATGCAATTCAATTTTTTAGAGTTTAATTTAGTGACTAATTCTTCAGTCTCAGATATCTGAAAAATTAAGGCAATCAACTCATGTTCTTGATTCTCTACTTCTTCTCTAATGCATTCTTCTCAGTAATTAACTCATATACATAGTCTATCAATACACTAGCAAGATTTTTTATCTTCCTAGCAGTGTAGTTATCTAGGTTTTCCTTAAAGATCAAAGAGTGTTACCTCCTTTTCTTCTTCATCCTCTGAGTTCACCAAGGATGCGAACAAGAAATCATAGATAACTAGACTGTCTTCAAGGGCCTTAGAAATGTTGTTTAAAATTTTTGCCCTTCACTAAAAGATCTTATCAACAACATACATAGAGTATTCCCACATAGTGGGGTCTGGGGAGGGTAGAGTGTACGTAGACCATACCACTATCTCAAGTGAATTACAGAGATTGTTTTCGATAGACCCCCAGCTTAGGACTAATAACAGTATAACAAACACAAAATATGGTAAGAGGAAAATATATTTCTATAATTATGAAATCCTAAAATATATGGTTAAAAAATTAATAGTTAAAAGTGACTATAATTTATGCAATTCCCAACCCAATTCACGTAGGAAAATACATGGTAGGGAAATTTCATCCACTTTTATTGGTGAAGAAAATTTTCAAATTTAATAGCATTAAGAGTTAACTTTTATTTATTTTCATGAGTCTAAACAATAGAAGGAAAAAAAATTCTCAAATCCTAATTTAAACTATATTCCGTAAACCCTTTATCACGTAGTTTTTTTCTTTTTCTTAAAATACTCACTTCAACTCTCCACATTTCCCTTTTCTCCATGTATTCTCTATACATGGAGAGATCAAAATATAAAGAGCATTTAGGAGTTTCAAAAAGGGTTTGTTTGAGAATTAACTTGAAGTTTGAATTAACTTTTTGTCCATCATTAAAACACTTCATAATAGACAAAATTATTTTTCACTCATTTTCTTTTATAAGTAATTAATGATTAGAAAATTAATGAGTCCTATAATATATGATAATAATTATGGAGTCATGAAATATCTTTTTATTATATTAAATAAAGGAAAGCAAAGACCAATTAAGAAGAAAGAAGTAAAATTATTTTTCTTTTTTTATAAAAAGGTATTCTCCTTCAGTGTTTATATATATATATATATATATATATATGTGTGTGTGTGTGTGTGTGTGTGTGTGTTTTGGGTTATAAAAAATGGTGTAATGTTTTATTTTCGTCCATTAGTGACATCTAGATTTGAGGAAGATCACTTTTTTTAAAAGAAAAAATAAAGATCTAATATTTATGAATTAAAATATATTTTAATGTAATTGTATAATATTATACTAGTATTAGTACCCAGACGATGTGCGGATAATATTTAAGTAAAAGTAATTATTAAACAGAGATAGATTAAAAAATAATTTATATTTATAAATTTATCAAATAGTAAAGCATAAAAAAATATTTCATTGAACAATAGATAAACCAACACAAACTAATGAAATGTAAGTCAAAATCTCCTGTCAATTATAGTTTCTTTAATAGTTCATAACAAATCATTTCAAAGTGGAAAAAGGTAGATAAAATCAATTTGAATTTGTTAAAAATGTTTACTTATATACGAATATCGATCAAGTATAACAAAAAAAACGCAGCTCGATGCACTAAAGCTACCGCTATGTGAGGTGTCCAAGTATAAATAAAAAATATTATCGTTCTAGTTATATCATTTATAACATTCACATTTAAACCAAAATAGGATCATAAAAATATCAAATATAAAAAAGAGGTAAAAGTTATCTCTAAAAATTTGAAAATTTTAAACAAATAAATCATAATAATCTCAAGGAAGATCTTGAAATTTTTATTTTTCATTCGGGTCAAAAAAATTGGTATTATTTTTTTTTTTTTTAATTTTACTAATAGATTCATTATATAGTGAGACTATGTTATCGAAAATTTGTATTTGGATAAAGAAATCACCAAGGTAACAAACTTATTTTCTCAAGAAAGAAAAGCACAATTAATAATTAAAATTATTTTTAACAAATAATTTTCTTGTTTCAAACCTATATTATTTGAATATATAGTGACCTTCTCATTGGTTTCTTCTTCTTGAAATCTTATTTTTAATTAGTGACAACACCCCTTCAACATGTTGGTCTTTTACTCTGCCAAAATATGATATGAAATAACAATTAATAAAATTAAAAAAAATCAATCATTTTTATATCATAATTAGGCAAAACCTCAAAATAATATATAATCAAGAAATTATATTATTAATAGTACAAATTTATATTTGTATAAAGAGATTAAAAAACTAACAAACTTAATTTTCTCGAGAAAGAAAGATCACCACGAATAATTCAAATCATTTTCAACAAATGATTTTCTTGTTTCAAACCTATGTTACATTGTGATTACATTGTTCAACCTCCTCATATGTATACTCTTCTACTGAACTCTCATTCTGAAATATTGATAACATTTCATCAATATGTGTGATTCTTATTATGTCGAAACTTTTATATTTAAAATAAAAAATTTATGAAGAAAATTTTGAATTAATATTTAGCAAACTATTGACAATTCTTATTTCTACACGTTCATAATGAAAAACTTGGTAAATACTAATAGGATTAATGATCAATAACAATGTGTGTGTGAGTGTGTGTGAGACAGAGAGAGAGAGAGAGAGAAGAAGAAAAGTGTGATAATATTTTTGTGTTATTGAATTGGTATATATAGTCATATGAGGTCAAATTTCTCATATAATACAAATAGAATGTAAATTATAAATTAACTTTTTCAAATTAGTACACAGATTAACTTAAATAATAAAACTTAAGATGATTATTTTTTCAAAATTTAACTTTACCAGATAAACATCACCAAGTTGATATAAACAACATTTTAAAACGTAATAAATGAATTAAATAATTCAAAAATATTGTGACATTATATTTTTTTGTCTCTAAATCTTTTTTTAATACGTAAGTGATGCTAAAGCCATACAATTACTCCATTTAAATATGAGGATCTTGTTGAAGACTAATACCCCGCTAAAATAGATTAATGCAT
Organism: Capsicum chinense; assembly: GCA_026120095.1. Taxonomy (NCBI): domain Eukaryota; kingdom Viridiplantae; phylum Streptophyta; class Magnoliopsida; order Solanales; family Solanaceae; genus Capsicum; species Capsicum chinense. The sequence continues at coordinate 11,211 of JAPEIP010000298.1, forward strand.
ATTAATTTAAAATTTCAACAAAATAATCTTCTTTCTTTTATAGTCCAAACTTACCATTTAAAAATTATTTCATTTGAATTAATAAGTTCATAGTAGATTGCACAAAATCAGTTAATTAATTATATGTATGCCCACTAAATAAATAATGTACGACATAATTGTAATACGACTACACAATCAATTAATTAATTTCAATTAATAAGAATCAATTTTATGATCATAATATATAAACTCAAGTTCCTTAAATTAATGTTGTCATGACCTAAAAATGAGGGTCATGATGGCACTTGTCGCGGCGTACCTTGACAAGTAAGCCTATCATCCTAACTGATATGAAAAGAAGAAAAAACAGAAATATCCCACGGTAAGGCTTCTAGAACGAAGCCGAACCATATAAGTAATCATAACAATGCGGAAAGAACTTATCCAAAATATCAATCATGCCCAAAACCAGGTGTCAATAGTGTAAGAACTACTAATACAATCAAAGAGTCAAATACATTGAAAAAATAACCACAAAAGGAATAATATCTATTTCCGAATACTAGTAAGGACATAACTACTTTAGAAAGATAGAGGTGAACTTCGGCCGCATGAAAATCCAACCGCTACCTTGGAAGCTCCAACAATCGCTTGAGTCTAAAAATCTGAGGTACACTCGAGCTAGGACCTGCACCGAAAGGGCGCAGTAGGCATAAGTACGATCCACTTGTACTTAGTAGGTATCATAGGCCAACCAAGCAAAGTAGTAAATAAAGCATACAAAATATACACTAATGGCATGTCACCTGGAATCAGAAAATGTCCCACAACGGTACACCACACCGCTTGCACTAACAGTTCTAATATATCTCACATATGTTACAACAACACACCAAGGTATAGAACACAAGTATACATTATGCCACATATAAATAGAAAAAGAGAGAACATGTAGATACAAGATCATCAAATACAAGTAAAGGAAGGTAAGACAAATACATAGATGACAAGTCAATAAGGCAATACAACACAACATAAACACAATAAAGTAAGTACAATGTATATGATGATGATGATGATGATGATGATGCATGAGGTCGTCGCACAACCTCCGGGATCGTCACACAATCCCCGTATACACCTACGGAGCTAAAGCTTCCCTACCTAGGACCCATGGGGGGTTCTTCAACCCATATACAATCCACATATCTCATATCTCCTTTTCAGCATATCCCTCGAAAAGGGTTTTATAAGGTGTTACAATATTTTCTTAAAAAGGTGTTGCCAGTGTTTCTCAGATTTTGCAACGGTGTTACCAATATTTCATGAATGAGTATGATATGAAGATGTAATGCTCACAATCAATCACAATGAGTATTTCCACAATCAATCACATTGTATATTTTCACAACCAACCACAATGATACATTCCCACAACCACGTGGGCCAATATCCACTTATTATTTTCGTTTCATCCATGAATTTCCACGTCTCATATGCCAATAAAGTATGAATATAATCACAATACACCAATGGTAACACATTACACAACACAATACAATTATTCACATGTATTCAAGGCTATCAATATCACATAGGATCTCACACGGTGAAACATATCACATAATATCTCAATTTCGACAATTACATCACATATAGGCCCCCATACGGGAACAACATATAGATAGCCATTTTTCATGATTAGTTCTCACCTTTAACATGCATTTTGTACCATCATTTACTATCTATCCCAGTTTGAAGAGTTAAGACATAATCTACCTCGAAGTCGAAACTGATTTGCTACACTTGAACCCACGACTTTACTTTTTACGAACAATACCGAACTCCACTAAAAATATCAAATATGAAATTTATACGTCAATACAAAATCAACGACACCCATGTATACTTTTGATTCGGGGTCAAAACGAACCCCCAAAATGGGTTTTCGAAAAAGAAGGGTAAAATTGGAACTTTACATCAAAAATATGTTCCTCATATTTTTAGGAACCTACAGCTGAAAACCCAAGTTAAATCAAGTCTAAAACGGGGTTCAGCTCGAAGAAAAACTATTTTTGAGCTTTACCAAATAAAATCTTTGAAATCTGAGTTAAAATCAAGAATTAGAGTTGTTTTGAAGGATAAATTGATGAAAAACTAGTAATTATAAGATAAAAAAGTATTATTCAAGTGAAAAAGAATGAAATTTTGGTTTAAAATCATGTCCTAAGATTTTTGGGGTTTTGAGGAATTTATCAAGAAATCATTAAGAAAATGGGTGAATTCTTACCTTAAATCCGTAATAAAACCAAGAAATAGATGTTAATCTATCTTCCCAAGCTCCCACGAGCTTCACTTTTAAGCTCCCAGACTATTTAGGGTTTAAATCTCAAGAGGCAAGATGAAAAATGAGCAAAATGAGCCGAAAAGGGTGAAAAATCTGCTATTTATTGCAGATTTTCTGCAATAGCTGTGCAGTTTTTTTTCCTCAAGTCGAAATAGATTTCGACGGGGTGCCCGGGATTCATTTGGAGTTCGATTTATGCAAACGAACTATGAAACCACACTAAATTCGACGTTCCGGACGTGATGGCGATATCAATTTTTTTTAAAAATATCGTTTTCACAAAGTTGACCCCCGAAACCCGAAATTATAATTTTCTAAACCGAGGATAGAAATGAGATTTAAAAGCCAAAAAACCATACCAAACATGCTAACACCCTAAAATCGACATTCTGGATCTACTGGCGAAGTTGAATTTTCCATCCGAGGTTTTTTTGATCAAATGTGGATCCTACACCCTTATTTCTAATTTTTCAACTTTCCGACCAATAGGTCGAAATGAGCTCGGGTGCACCGGGACCCGAACCAAAGGAATACCTAGCCTAAAATCGATATTCTGGAGATCCTGGCATAGACCGTTCGGCCATCCATCGCACGGATCAAAAGATATTCACATAAGTCCAAAATAAGGCTCTCCAAACTATCAAAAATCACAATATTGCATAAATGATACCAAAATGCATCAAAAATCATGTCAATCACTCCCATACCCCAAAATATCATAATGCAACTATGGGAAGGGGTAAAAAAGTCAAATCAAACAAAATCACAAATTTTATATATTTCGTTAAATTTTCTGGTCATTACATCATCCACCACTAAAAATCTAGTTCATTCTCGAACTAAGGCAAAGAAATACCTAAATCAATTAAAAACTGAGGATAGGAACTACGCATATCAGACTCAACCTCCCAAGTAGCTTCATCTACAGGTCGATGTCGCCACAGGACCTTAACCACAGGGATCACTCTAGAGCGCAATCGCCTAACATCCCTAGCCAAAATGGAAACTGGTTCCTCAACAAAGGACAACCGTTGATCTAATAGAACCGAATCCCAATGAACGACATGAGACTCATCAGGAATATAGCGACGAAGCATAGAAACATAAAAAACTGGATGAACAACTGATAGATCAGGGGGCAAAGCCAACGCATAAGCCACATTAGCAACAGTCCGAAGAATCTCAAATGGACCAATATACCTGGGGCTAAGATTGCCCCTCTTCCCAAACCTCATCACACCGAGGAAAATACGAAGGAAAACACGATCACCAACACTAAATCTCAAGGCACGAAGTCTATAATTAGCATAACACTTCTGCCTACTCTAAGCCGCTCTAAGTCTATCCTGAATGATCCAGACCCTATCCAAAGACTCACGAAGAAAGTTCGTACCTCGAGGTCTCACCTCTGAAACATCAAACCAACCTACTGGAGAGTGACAACGCCTATCATACAACGCCTCAAAAGGATCCATATTAATACTGGAATGGTAGCTATTATTATATGCAAACTCTGCTAAAGCCAAATGATGCTCCCACTGGCCACTAAAATCCATCACTCATGCGCGAAGAACATCCTCCAAAACTTGTATAGTCTGCTCTGACTGGCCATTAGTCTGAGGGTGAAACGTTGTACTAAGATCCACTCGAGTACCCAACTCATCTTGAAAATTTTTCCAAAAGTGAGATGTGAACACAGGACCTCAATCTGAAATAATGGACACCGGCATACCATGCAGACGCACAATCTCACGAATGTAGATATGGGCCAACCTCTCAGCACTGAATGAGACTTGAATCGAAATAAAATGAGCTGACTTGGTCAATCGATCCATGATGACCCAAACACTGTCAGAACCATGAGATGTATGAGGAAAAATAGTCACAAAGTCCATAGTAATACGTTCCCACTTCTACTCAAGAATGGGTAACATCTGAAGCAAACCACTAGGTCTTATATGCTTGACCTTCACCTGCTGATAACATAGACAACGAGCCATAAAATCCTCTATATCTCGCCTCATACCACCCTACAGTAGTTCTAACTCAAATCACGATACATCTTAGTCATACCTGGATGGATAGAATATCTAGAAAAATGGGTCTCCTCAAAGATCAACCTAATCCAATCACTACTCTCGGCACACAAACTCAACCCTCAATCCTCAAAACTCTATCTGAATCAAGTGAGGCTTCCTTATCCTCACCACTCAACAATTTATCTTGAATTAACCTCAATCCAACATCATTAAAACAATGAGCTCGAATCTACTCCATCAAAAAAGATCTAGCCTCCACAAATGCCAAAAAACACTCCGGTGTCGAAATATCTAGGCTAACCATCTGATTAGCTAAAAACTGAATCTCTAAGGCCAAAAGCCTCTCCTAGGTCAAAAGATGTGCCAAGCTACCCATGCTAGTCGACTTTTGGCTCAAGGCATCTGCAACTACATTAGCCTTTCCCCGATGGTAGAGAATAGTTAAGTCATAATCCTTAAACAACTCAAGCCAACGGTGCTGCCTCATATAAAGATGTCACTAGTAAAGAAGTACTAAAGGCTAGATGATTTGAGATCACAACGGACTCCATACAACTAGTGACTCCACAACTTTAAGGCAAACACAACTGGGCACAACTCCAAATCATGGGTAGGATAATTCCTCTCATGAGACTCCAATCTTGATGAGATGCTTACACAATTACCTTGCCCTCCTGCATCAACACAACACCTAAACCAATACTTGAAGCATCACTAAAGATAATAAAGCCCACGCCCTCCTTGGGCAAAGCCAATATAGGAGCTAAAGTGAACAAATCCTTGAGCTTCAAAAAGCTCACCTCACAAGTATCAGACCACTGAAAAGAAATCTTTTTCTAAGTCAACTTAGTCAATGGAGCTGCAATAGATGAAAAAACCTCAACAAAACATCGGTAATACCCGGCCAAGCTAATAAAACTCGAAATATCAGTGGGTGAAGTAGGTCTAGCCCAATCACGAACCATTGCAACCTTAGCTAGATCAACCATAATACCTTTCTTTACTATATGACCCAAGAAAGAAACATACTCCAACCAAAACTTGCACTTAGAGAACTTAGCTTACAACTTCTTATCCCTCTATCTCTGAAGCACAATTCACAAATGCTCCTCATGCTGAACCTCACTCTTGGAATAAACCAAGATATCATCTATAAATACAATAACAAAGGAGTCAAGATACGGTAAAAACACTCAGTTCATCAACTCTATGAACGTGGCAGGGGCATTGGTCAAAAGGACATAACCAAGAACTCATAATGACCATAACGAGTCCAAAAAGCTATTTTCAAAATATCCAAAGCTCTAATCCTCAACTGCTGATAAATTAACCTTAAATTAATCTTTGAAAACACCGCCGCACCCTGAAGCTAATCAAACAAAACATCAGTGCGAGGAAGAGGATACTTATTCTTAACCATCACCTTATTTAACTTCTAATAATCAATACACATCTATATAGACCCATCCTTTTTCTTCAAAAACAAGATAAGTGCACTCTAAGGCAAAATACTAGGTCGGATAAATCCCTTATCCAACAACTCATGCAACTGATCCTTATGTTCCTTCAACTCGGTCGGGGTCGTCCTATAAGGTGGAATAAAAATGGGCTTGTGCCTGAATCAACATCAATAATAAAATCAATATCTTGATCAGAAGGTATACTACACAAGTCCGTAAGGAACACATTTATAAACTCACGGACAACACAAACAGAATCTAAGGAAAGAGGTAAAACAACACTGGTGTAACGAATATGGGCCAAGTAAGATAAACATCCCCTCTCATCTAATTTACGAGCCTGAACATAAGATATGACCCTTTTAGGACCCGAATAAAGTGTACCCTTCCAAGCTATCCTTGGCACACCCGACGAAGCTAAAGTCACAGTCTTGGCATAACGATTTAGGATGGCATGAGAAGGATCCAATCAATCTATACCCAAAATAGCACCGAAATTGACCATTTCTAATACAAGCAAGTCTACCAAAGTCTCACGCCCGACAAAAGTCACAACACAAGATCAGTACGCCCGGTCCACTACTAAAGAATCACCTACTGGTGTAGATACATGAATAGGCATGGCAAGAGGCTCCCTAACAGAATCAAAACCCAAACCAAAATATATAGACATATAGAAAAAAGTCCATCCATGATCAAATAATAAGATGCAGGTCTGAAACAAATGGAATGGTACCTGCGATCATAGTATCCGAAGCCTCCGCCTCAGATCTGACTGATATAGAATAACACTATCTGTGACTACCAACTGGCTGAGTATCCCCATAACCACCCACACGAGTTCTACCATCTCTACATCTTGCACCTTTGGTAGAACACCTACCTCTCACAGCCAAAATAGGAATAGCTCTAAACACGTGGCAAAAACAGTCCTTGGCCATATGGCCAACCTCATCACACACATAATCTATATGACCAGTCTCAGCAAGAGAAACTACAACTGAGCCCAAGCGATCACCCTGAATTGCTGAACTAGAAGATCCACCGGCTGAACTCTATAAAGTCACCTACACTGGCCTACCATGATATCTATGAGAACTTTTAAAATCTCTGCCTCAAGAGATCCGACTCCTGAACATACCAAATGACGCACCCTCTTGGCGCCTCCCTGAGATACACTAAGAATACTTTTTGTTATCTTAGCATAATCCACAGTACTCTAAAAAGAATCCTTAATCACAATTATCTGAGATGTAGTCAACTAAAGAGAGACATCCAAACCCTTTACAAACTTTATATCTACTCAAACTCGGTGGAAATACTATCAAAGGTATATCTGGATAGGGCATGAAAGCATGTCTCTTACTCAATAAATGTCATAGAGCCCTGCTCCAAAAGATCAAACTTGCCTTGCATATGATCTCTCAAACTGAAAGGCATAAATCTCTCTAGAAAGGCATTAACAAACTGATCCTATGACAACTCAGGATCATCAAAAAGCCTACAATTGACAAATAATATCCAATATTTTCTCACAGTATCTCTCAACTAATAGTGGCATAAGCAACTTCGCATAGAAATAGTGAAACATAACTCAGAACATAAGTTATGAAAGAACTTCATACAATAAAGAATGAAATGAGGGAAGTTTCCTAAAGACGTCCTATAGCCTCTTGAAGATAAATATGGACATCTATGTAGTGATCCGCGAGACTCTATTAGACATTCCGTTCTTACACCATTGAGACCAATAAAACCTAGCTGCTCTGATACCAATTTATCATGACCCAAAAATGAGGGTCATAATGGCACTTGTCGCGGCGTACCTTAAAAAGTAAGCCTATCAATAAAACTGATACGAAAAGAAGAAAAGACAAAAATATCCCACGGTAAGGCTTCTAGAACAAAGCTAAACCATATCAGTAATCATAACAATACGGAAAGAACTTATCCAAAATACCAATTATGCCCAAAACCAGGTGTCAATTGTGTAAGAACTACTAATACAATCCAAGAGTTAAATACATCAAAAAAATAACCACAAAAGGAATAATATTTGTCTTCGAATACTAATAAAGACATAACTACTTTAGAAAGATAGAGGTAAACTTCAGATGCATGAAAATCCAACAGCTACCTTGGAAGCTCCAACAATCGCCCGAGTCAAGAAATATGAGGCACACTCGAGCTAGGACCTACACTAAAAGGGAGCAGTACGCATGAGTATGGTCCACTTGTACTCAGTAGGTATCATAGGCCGACCAAGCAAAGTAGTAACTAAAGCATACAAAATATACACTAAGGGCACATCACTTGCAATCATAAAATATCCCACTAATGGTAGCCCACATCGCTTGCACTAACAGTTCTAATATATCTCACATATATTACAACAACACACCAAGGTATAGAACACAAGTATACATTATGTCATATATAAATAGAAAAAAAAATATGTAGATACAAGATCATCAAATACAAGTAAAGGAAGATAAGACAAATACATAGATGACAAGTCAATAAGGCAATACAACACAACATATACTAAATAGAGCATCAATACTAAAATGAAATATCTAGCTAAAACTACAGTGCATCAAGCCATAATATTCGAGTATAAACATGACATAATTTTTATGCTAAAATGGTTTCCTAATCAGAACTAAACATGAATTTATAAATTGAACTCGAATAACCAATCAAAGAAACTTTTGATACTCATCTAATCAAGTTAAGCATGGACAGTGTCCTAAACAACAGGAAAAACTAAATCAAGATAATAAACCAGAAACAAAAAGCGAAGTTTCAACGATATATGTGATGATTTGTACTACAAACTCATAGATAACCAACAACATCCATTAAGAGATAGTATATTTAATGTAATCATATTGAAAATTATGAACACTGATTCAGCAAATAGCTTAACAGTAGTCACAAACACATCCTAAGGCCATCATAGCCAAACTATAGCAGACAATCCTAGTATAGAATATTATAAAAAAAGTCATTTATAACTACAGAAAAGTCGAGAAGCAGAGAAGATTGAAGCTTGAATGGAAAAGTGTATTACCTTTTAGGGAGCAGCAAGACGGAACGACGAACTGACGTCGAAATTAGCCACCACCAAGAATCAGTGTTATCAATTGGGGAGCCTCCAACTAATCAACCATCTTTCAAAAAAGAAGAAAGAAAATAGAAATTTTTTGCTCGCTTTTATAATCAAATTTTCTACCCTAGTTTTCAACCTTAACTTTCCTCAAATCATAGAATTTCCAACCCAAATTTTTTAGCCCCCCAAATCTTTGACCTAAACTTCGAACCAAAAAATCCTCAGAACTTTTCCATCCTTATCAGACCCCAAAATTTCCCAACCCTAGTTTTTCAACCTAAGAGCCTAAAAAAGAAAATCCCCTTTTCCCAGACCCAAAATTTCGAACCCTAAAAACAGTGACCCCCCAAAAGAAAAAAAATCCCCTTTAAACAAGAACCAAAGGCCTCTTCTATAGAAGATGAATAGGGGCCTTTTGAAATAGGATATTAAGGGATTTGAAATTCAAAAGATGAGGATCCTAACCGATCGCACCCCCATTCAGATTTTTTTTCTCCAACAAATCCAAAATTGGTGGACCAATAATAATTGAGGAAAATTAAATTATACCCCAAACCAATGAAAATCAACTAGATATGTACGAATTCGTACCATGGTACCCGAGATTCACGGGATTGGAATGTTGGAAGAGGCCAACGCACTAATTTTTGGAAGCTTCTAGACTTTCCTTGTATGGATTCACGTAGTATGCGTGTGATGCACGTGAGCATCGAATTGAGGTTGGGTTGAAGCTGGTCGGGCTTAAAATCAAGTCGGAGATTGACGATTGTTCGTGTATTGGGTAGGGGTTTGGTTAAATTTGTTCGCATATTGCTGAAGGTTGTTGCTATTATGCTAAAAGAGAAGTATATAAGGGAATAGGCCGGGTCAAGGTAAATTGAAGGTGGGCTGGGGTAGTTTAAGATTTGGGCTTGGGTGAAGGTGTTGGAAGTGTTGTTGAATTGGGTCAAGATTGGGTTTTAATTTGTGTCAACTGAGTATAAGGGTTTTGAGAATTAGGAATAGGATTTTGGATTACAATTTAGGCAATTAAATTTAAATTTTAGCCAAATTGAATACCAATTGGTCAATTGCATTTCAATCGGGGCCAATTTGATTTCAATTAGAGTCAAATTTAATAAATTGACTAAATTAAATCGAAATTCGATAAGAATTAACACCTTGTTTAATCCCGAGCTTCTTGATTTAATAAAATCAAGCACATATTTATCCAAATAAATTATTTTTGAGAATAAATTATGTTTAAATCAAGATTTTAATCATTATATTTATTTTCAAAGATTATCCTTAATTAAAATTCGATATTTGTGAAATAAACATTTAAGTAGAAAAATTATATTCTCATATAATTGAATACGATAATATATAATCACTACTTAAAATGACAAAATTACGTATAAAGTATTTTGACAAAAATTTTATTCGATGAAATAAATATTTTAATTTTATTAACAACTGAAGAAGCTCAAAATTAAACTTGGCTGTGGAGGGCAAAAATTAGGTGTCAACAACTTCCCCCTCCCTTTGGGTAGGGTGGATGCAAGTAACCTTGGGCAAAGGAAGGTTGACGTTTCTAATTTTGTCCAACCACCAATTCGAATCCAAAAGAGGTTAATCTTCGAACGAGTTTCATAGATTTATGGCCGAACCTCGGTATCAGGTTTCCTAAATATTTCAGGTTTCATGAGAATTCAGGCCACTAGTAGTTCATAAAGCTTTATTTAAAGCACGATTTTTAAGAAAATTCACCATCACGATTTTAGAGTTTTTGGTTAAACTGAGAAGCTATGGAATAAAGGGATTTGGGGGAGGTTGGAATGCAGTCGAGTTTTCTACATAGAGCCCGGCCTACATATCCTCAATATTTTAGGAAATCAGACTGCTTGTAGTTCAACTCGATCAGTAGAAAAGATAGTCTTTTATTTCAGACGATCTTTGGCTCAGGATGAGTGACAAGTTGATCGAGTTTTAGAAAAGAGGATTGTAACCTCTTAAACATGAATGTGGGATCCTTCACACCCATAGATAAGAACTTACCCAGACATAATTTTCAAACTCTGAGTATGTTGTCACCCGACTTTGAAAGAAAGAGAAGGTTACCCTTGATATGAGCTTAGAAATATCCCGAAGGTGAACCAAAAACCAGAATATCCCAAAAATATCCGCATTTCTTCTAATAGGGGTATGGTTAGATGGTGGTGGTGATCATCCTTTAGCTTGCGTCCAGAGAGTTTGACGTCCCTCTCTAGACCATGTCCTATTTTGTTGCTAAGAAAGAGTTCCACGTTGTGCTTCGTCTTTTTAGAGTCGTCCACACATGTGGTTTTGATTTGATATTTTCATCCACTCAGATGCTATCGACAATATCTCAAACAAAAATCATTAGTCATAAGCATAATTCACGAAAGAAGTGTATAGTATTTTACAATATTTCCACGTGAGTTGTTGCCTAAAAAGCAAAGTCATCCTTTTTTGCACCTATTTGGAAGGAAATAACTTGAAACAACAGACACAAAAACCTTTTTGGTTATTGTATAATTATCTTATTTATCGAGTGAATATGTCTTCAAAGTAGGGTGGCCCTTTTGGACACCGACATTTCATGTCGAACGGTCCCTGCAACCATGTAATCTTGTGTTGATGTGGCAACACTTTTGGTCACCTGTAATTCTTGTTGTATATGGAATGATAACCTCTCCGATTATAGTCGATGATCAATTTATAAGTTTTTCTTAAATTGTTAATCTTTAGATAATCTTGCACATTATTTAATGTTGGATACGAGGCGACTTACAGATATCCTTTGAATTGCTAGCTTTTAGGTAATCCTGCACATTATCCAACCTTGGATAAGAGATGGCTTACAAATATCCCTCAAATCACTTGCTTTTAGGTGTTCTTGCACAACATCTGACCTTGGATACAATATGACTTATAGATATCACTCAAATTGCTAGTCCTTGGGTAATCCTGCTCATAATGGATCTTGGATATGACGCGGCTTAAAGATAACCCCTGGACATATCAATTTGATAATCTCAGATATTCTCTAGTAAGGATTTAGCTGTGACTTATGGATAACCTTCAGACTATTAATTTTTGGGCGATCTTGCACACTATCTGGTTAGAATGTTATTGTGGCTTACGGATGACCTGCAGGCTATCAACTCATAGGTGATATTGCGCACTATCCTATTTCAAATAATATGACTTATAGATGACCCTCAAATTGTCAATTTCTTGGAAATCTCATATATCATCCATTTTTAGATATCACTTAAAGGCGTCCCTTCAAATTGTATGCTCTTGATGTATTCAGATGTTGATTCATAAAATAATGAGATATCCTCGATGCCAGCATTTGTTTCTAGCATGTCAATAGATATTAAATGATGCTGATATCCTCGATGCCAGTATTTATGTCTTGCGTGTCAACAGATATGAAATATGATGATATTCTCGACGCTAGTATTTATGTCTTACATGTCAACAGATATAAAATATTGATGATATCCTCGATGCCAGGGTTTATGTCTTGTATTTCAACAGATATTGAATAGACCTCTTGGCAATAATATGAAATAGCCCTCTCGGCGATGATATAAATGGCCCTCTTGGCAATGATATGAAATGGCCCTCTTGGCAATGATATGAATGACCCTCTTGGCAATGATATGCAATGGCCCTCTTGGCAATGATATGAAATATCCCTCTTAGAAATGATATGAAATGGCCCTCTTGGTAGTGATATAAAATGACCCTCTTGGAAATAATATGAAATGACCCTCTTGGCAATGATATGAAATGATCCTTTTGGCAGTGATATGAAATAACATAAAATGGCTCTCTTGGTGATGATATGAATAGCCCTCTTGGCAATTTGAAAACAGCTTCACCTGAGTTTGTTTGTCTGCGTCTTGATTTCTACATGTACCTATACTTAAAGTAGGCAATTAGTAGACACAAAGTTGCTCTCACCCTGTTTGGCTTAAGGTGAATTTTGATGGCGACTTTATGCTCTTCCTCCTATTGAGTGAACTTTTGATTATTGTATTTATTATGCTAACTCCCTTGAATATATCTGCACTCAAAATATTTAGTAGGCACAAAGTCATTTTTGCTAGTGAATATTTTTTAGAAAAATTCTAAATACAATATTCATAAAAAAATAAGACGCCTTTGTTTGTCCTTTAGGATCTCAAGAAATGAGATATACAATTTAAAAGGTCGTCGATAAATAGGTATTAAACCCATTTTTGGGGCTACCCCAAAATACCGTTCTTAATCATTATATGCTCTAGCATGGCTCCCAACTTGCTTGGGGATTTTGAAAAAAATGCTCATTTTTGTATATCGATCCCTGCATCCACAGAAAATTGATTAGTTTGAATGAAACTACTTCGTGTTGACCTTCTTCAATCCTTGATTTTCTGCTCTCCATCTTTCAGGTTCCCCGTCGCATTGGTACCTCTACCCTGGGTCCCTGTTCTTATAGACGCCTAGGAAATCACTAAGTAAAAGATTTGTAAAGATTTTTTTTCAAAAGTAGTCTCATTTTTAGCAAATAGTTTAGAAAGTAATCTGAAAAAGCTTTAGAAAATCTCTGTCTGTTATGTCATGTACTAGCTCAACGAACGTCCTCCTTGTGGCTTTGACTATATTCGACGGGTGGTTTCCAGAACTCATGATCATTGTTGGAGGGTTTTTCAAATAGTTCTATCATAGCCAGAAATTGAGTCTACCTAGACTTTGTCGCAGTTGGTGGCTTCAAAAGCTTGGCTTTACCCTCTGGTGCCAGGGAATTTGAAATATATTCCAGTATTCGGTGAAAATTTTAAGGCCTCCCTCAAAATTTCTGCCCTAGTTTAAAGTAGTCTGAGATGATATTATCTCGAGTGGATCTGAAGACTTTGCTAATCTACATTCTCTTTGTTGGATGTTGATCTTCTCTTGTGAATTTTCGAGATTCCTTCTCTAAAATCTTGCCCTAGTTTTCATTTCCTGGGGTTATATGACCGAGTCATTGGGGTGCCTACGTATCTCGTTGAAGCAGGAATCAGGTCAAACGTAGTTCAAGACTATGCTAAGGATATTTAGAAAAATTTAATGGGTTGACCGAAGCTGACATAGGCCGCCTACATATCCCTTTTGTTGGGAATTCAGGTCATCACGTAGTTCATACATAAAAAGAAAGGATAAATTTTCCTAAGGGTCTGACCGAAGCCGACATAGATCGCCTACATATCTCTTTTTGGGAATTCAGATCAAACGTAGTTCGTATATAAAAGGAAAGGATAAAATTTCCTAAGTGGTTGATCAAAGACGACATAGGCCTCCTACGTATCCCTTTTTTGGGAATTTAGGTCAAACATAGTTCTTACAAGAAAGGAAGGGATTCTAGGAAATTACATATCATAAAACAAATGCTATCATAAAGGAGATTACAAACAAAGGAGATAAACGTTAAAACATCTTTCAAATATAGTATCTCTTTACCGCATCAGAATTGATTGGTTTGGTCCACTCTTGGCCATCCATCTCAAGTAGGATTAGGGCTCATCCAGGTTGGGCTTCATTCAGTTTTCAAATTCCTCTATATCTTTCATTAACTGCTCCTTATCACCTTCTTTTCATTTATCATTATTCTCTTTGCTTCATTCATCTAACTCTTTTCATAACATGACATTGGCAGGTTTTTAAATTATTGCTACTAAAATAAACCATGTTAGATTATAACAAGATAATAAAAGATGATAATATAATCATATTTAAAAATAACTTCTTAAATAAAGGGAGGCCTTTTGGAAAATAAATAAAAACTATGGCTCATGACTCGCAAAAATGGGGGCCCATGCCTTTTCGAAAGCAAAATGAAAATTTAAGACAATAAAGGGTGGATCACTGGTCCTCCTCTAGATCATCACTGATTTTTAAAACTATTTGTAATTACCATTTCATCTACTCCGACGAGCGATGAATTAGGAGCGGAGTGGAAGTCCAATTTTGCAAAGCCTCTCCTGGTGCAACCTTATTCACCTCACTGGGCTTCGGGAAATCTTCTATTACAGCATTGCATCCCTTGAACAGATTTCTTATCTCATCCCCAAGACAATCATTATTTGACATCTCATGCATGGGAAATGATTAGTGCAGGAGTGGCGACTGTTTGGACGAACTCATATTTGAATTATTTTCAATCTCATCTTCCTTTCTTGGTTGGTACCCTATTCCACGCTTAAAATCTTTTTCTAGGACCATAAGGGGCTCAATAATTCCTTTTGAGTTCCTTTCCACTCTTTTTATCTTTTCTGAATTTTGCGGATCCACCTTAGTAATAGTCTTAACAAATACCCATTCGCCTGCTATTTTGGTTATGCTAACCGTATCTTCCTCGTGATTAGGCAATGGATTACTGGTGACATTTGATGTAGGTGACTGAAAAGTGATGATCTTCTGGTCGATCAAGTCTTGGATCTTGGTTTCAGATTGATGCAATCTTCAGTATCATGCCCGAGCGCTCCTGAATGATAAGCATAGAATTGATCAGCCAGAAAGAATCGGGAATTAAATTGGTATGCTTTGGTCGAATAGGTTGTAAATAACCATCTTTCATCAATCTTCTAAAGAGTTGGGTACGACTTTCAGCCAATGGAGTGAATTTTCTAGGAGGCTTCTTTTCAGGGTTTATACGTGGGGGGTTATATTGATTTTGATTAGGAAGAAAGGTACTTGATGATAGTTTAGAGGATCTTGGATGCTTCTCTGATTGTTTGGAAGAGTAGCTTGAATGTAAGACTGATAATTTGACATGGAACTTGATACTGGGGAAAAATATTTGGAAGTGGAGCTTGATATTGGGGTTGGGCATAGAATATAGACTGAAAACTTGGTGACGACAGTGAGGAAAGAATATTCCTAGGCTTGAATTTCTTCTTCAATTTAGCAACAGAATCAGCAGAGACCACATCTACATCCTTCTTTGACTTCTTTGAGAACATAGAAGTCGCAGATGATGTTGGAATTTTGGCAATTTTTCCTGTCCGAATACCTTCTTCTAGTGATTCTCCAATTTTTACCAAATCTACAAAAGTTTCCTGACAGCAGACACCATACTGGTATAATATTCTCCCTCTTGAGTGCGAGAGAACACAGACACCATCTCTTCCTTAGACATGGAAGGTTGTACCTTGGTAGCTTCTTTTCTCCAAAAGAAGGCATAGTGTCAGAAGCACTTATCATTCTTCTGTTTGATCCGATCTAGTGAGTACCGGTCAGGGACTATTTCAATGTTAAAGGCAAACTTGCCAAGGAAACATTTAGCCAATGCCCTCCAACTATTCCATCTTTTCAGTTCTTGAGACATGAACCAATCTAAGGCTTCGCCGCTTAAGCTCCGGCTGAAAAGGCGCATCAATAATGCCTCATTTTTTCCTATCCCCACCATTTGATCATAATACCTTCTCAGATGGGCCATTGGATTTCCCGTACCATCGAATACTTCAAATTTAGGAACCTTGTATCCTTCTGGTAGATCTACTCCAGCGTGAACACAAAGATCATCGTAACCTAGGCCATCATTATCCCCCGTCCTATGAGATTTGTTGATCCTTATAATCTCTTTATTCATAGACAAAAACTTTATTTCATGCTTGTTCCTCTACTTTTTCCTTCTCCTCGTAATGATCTATATTGGGATTAGGAAATAAATTGTAAATGTCAAGGGATACGATGGCATGAGAAGGATTTGGAAGGGTAGCTTGATTTTGAGGATGAGAGGTGGTTGGTTGGAAAGTGGGGAGGACATTTTATAAATTAGGAAAGTTTTGTAGAATTTGGGAGTAGTTTGGTGGTATCTAAGTAGGATTTTTCAAATTCGAAAATGAATTTTGGGGGTTCGGAGATAGATTTGGTGGATTTGGGGGTGGATTCTGTGGATTTGGGAGCGAATTTTGTGGATTCGGAGATAGTTTTTGTGGAGTTAGGGATGGATTTTGTGGATGGGAAGCATCTGGGTTATTTTCGCGATTGATCTTTTGGACAAGTGGAGGAGAAGACGATATGTTACTTAGATGGTCCCCGAGAATAGGCGTACTGAGAGGAGGGATTTGGAGTGGAGTCCCGTGCCCCCTGGAGGGGGAGCATTGACAGTGATGTTCAGGTTAGCCAAATCTCGAGTACATTCATCTCTTCCTAAAGCATTTCCAATTTTCTCGCGAGTTCAGCAATCATCTCGCTCTGTTCCGCTATCACATTATCTCGGATAGTCAATGCATTTTCTTCATCGTTTCTTGTCATCTTTGAATGATGGTCAGAGGATGACATTTTATGAACTTTTGCCCAGGTGAAGTAAGGATGTTTTGCCAGCTTATTTCAATATGGAGTAGTTTTTTATTATCTGTAAAGTAAAATAACTCAAAGGAAGATGTGTTAGTTTCCATATGTGATAAGTAATACAAGATATTTGACAAGAAATAACCACGTGGAGTTGTTTGTATCACAACCAAATTGATCCAAATGAGCATAGTGGATAAACTTGTCTTTGATTCAAACAAACACACCTAAACATAGAAGACAGTTATATCACATAAACATTATAATAGTGCGTATCTTAACTGGGGTGACCCTTTTGAGCCAGGGGTTTAGGCCTGACGAACTTTGAAGAAAATATATGCCCTTTTTTAAAGCCAATCCATTATCCTCCAATATACATAAACGACATAAATGCCTACAAAAGTTTCACAAAGGGGATACAACCTTTAGGGAAAGAAAAATAACATGAGAAAAGGAATGATGTCCTACGCAGGGGATAGAAAATACTAATTCCTGAATGCTTCTTCTATCGGCCTTCGCCCTCTTATCTTTGTCCACTCCTTGTTATTGGCGACATCCGTTAATGATCAAGTGATTGCCGTATAACTGTGCCATAGATGCCATGCAACTGTCCAAATCGATCAATGTCTTGCTTGACTTGTTTCAATTTCTTCTTACGAAAGTAAGCAAATCAAGCTTTTTCCCGATCCCCAAAGGATAATGGATTGAATTAGACAGGCTTACATTTTCTTCAACACATCAATATGGTTCGTCTATAATTGACTCGGGGTCAATAGACACAGGGCAAGTTTTCTAATGGGCCCAATACCCCGCTCAGGTATTGGGTCGTCCTAGGCTCATGCCTACAATAGGGTTTTGGTTTCGTTCTATCCTAGGTGTCTAGAGTGGGTTTGAACACTGGTTCTCAAGCGGACAACTTGAGTTTGAAAATACGAACAACCATCAGATGACTCACGCGCTAATAAGTTGTTCGTATTTCCAACACATTATTGGAATTGAACAATAGGGGTCGGGACATCCACGAAATCCCAAAACAGTTTAAATAATGTAGGAATATCCTATGAGATGCGATAGTTAAACTTTACAAAATCAAAACATATAAACACAAACAGTTAATCAAAAGACGAAATCAAACATTTGGTTAGAACCTAGTTCAGAATCCCCAGTCGAGTCGCCATTTCTGTTTTGCGAAAATTTTGACTTTTGAAAGAGTCGCCACTTAATTTTGAAAAGGAATTAAGAAACCTTTAGAGAGTTATTTCAAATGATTCAAAACAGAAAAATCATTTTAAGTTAGAGATTCTAGATAAGTGGTTCCTATTAACGTTTTAGGAAGGTGTTAGGCACCTAAAACGTCCGCTAACTTACGATTATCTGGACTGTTTGAAAATCGTCTTTGATTAACCTTGAAAAAAGTTAATTTTTGAAAAAGACTTGTATAAAATAAATTTGGACGACTTGGTAGGGATTTTAAATAAGTCTAAATGAATGAAAGGGAAAATAAACAAATAAAAGGGGAAGGGGAGAAGATAAAGACTTAGGTCGTTGGGCCCAAATCAAATTGGGCTTTTGGCCCACTTGCACCTATCCTAATCTAAGCGTTGGTTCGAGTCTCGCTCCACCTGTATTAAGTACAACTTTGTCTTTGAGGCCGAAATGAATGAATGAATAAATAAGCAAATAAAATAAATAAGGACAACAATAATTAACTAAAATAAAATAACAGACGAGACTTTTGTCCCTTAGCCGTTTTGAATATGGGATTTCAACCCCTTCTTTCTTCTTTCGACTCCCTATATTCGTTATGTCATTAGATTAATGTTGAACTTTTTCTAAGAGTTGACTCGATGGAGATGTAGGGCCTTAATGGCCGTGAAGAAAATGCAACGAGAAATTGAATCCATTTTTTGGATTCAAAGCAAATAGTACATGGAGAGAAAAGGTAAGGATTAGGATCCAATGACAGTAAAAGAAAACAAAGCTATTGTTATAAAGGGATCCTGCATAAATAAAGAAGCATCATGTAGATCACCAAAGTAGAAAATAGGAGATGAGGAAATGACCAAGAAAACAAAATTAGCTAAATAGATATTTCACATGGTTTGAAAACTTTGATGATTTGAAAAAATATTGGACAATAACTGAAGGGACAAATGCAAACAACTGTTGTGTAATAGATCACTTGATTTTCAACCTAATATGAAATAATTCTAAAAGCATGAACACATCAAAAATTTCAAAGACAGTCAAGCACATATAACATGTACATAAAACAATAAGTGAATGATTTGAGATCAACACTTTATTAAAACAGGGAAAACATATGACTACAGTTCTGACTCGCGCTAATTGAAATAAAAGTGTACCTTGAATCATTTGGAAGCAGTCCACCACTTTTATCAAAACAGTGGAAAACATTCAAATTTTTGAACATGAATAAACACTCTATAAATATAACAAAATATGATGGAATCTCGGGTTAATTAACGAAATATCACCTAAGAGGGACAAATTGTCCTGAGACCTATTGACCTAGCTACTAATTACCTTACGTTAAGAGCGAAACTAAACAGGAATATAGACAATCAAGTCGAGAACACCATATACTAAACAGAGAATCGAGACTAAAGCGGAATATCTAGCTAAAACTATAGTGCTTCAAGCCACAATATTCGAGTATAAACATGACATAATTTTTTATGCTGAAATGGTTTCCTAATCAAAACTAAACATGAATTTAGAAATTGAACTCGAATAACAAATCAAAGCAACTTTTGATACTCATCACATCAAGTTAACCATGGACAGTGGCCTAAACAACAGGAAAAGTTGAATTAATATAATAAACTAAAAACGAAAAGCAAAGTTTCAACGATATATGTGATGATTTGTACTACAAACTCACAAATAACCAAAAACATCCATTAAGAGGTAGTATATTTAATGTAATCGCATCAAAAATTGTGACATGAACACTGATTCAGCAAATACCATAACAGTAGTCACAAACATATCCTAAGGACATCATAGACAACTAAAGAAGACAATCCCAACATAAAATATCATCAAAAAAGTCATTTATAACTATAAAAAAGTCGAGAAGCAAAAAAGATTGAAGCTTGAACGAAAAAGGGTATTACCTTTTAGGGAGCAGCAAGGCGGAACGATGAACTGACGTCGCAATCAACCAACACCAAGAATCAGTGTTATCAATTGGGGAGCCTTTGTCTTATCAACCAGCTTTCAAACAAGAAGGAAAAAAAATAGAAATTGTTTGCTCGCTTTCACAATCAAATTTTCGACCCTAGTTTTCAACCTTAACTTTTCTCAAATCATAGAATTTCAACCCAAATTTCTTAGCCCCTGAATCTTCGACCTAATCTTCGAACCAAAAATCCTCAGAACTTTTCCATCCTTATCAGACCCCAAAATTTCCCAACCTTAGTTTTTCAACCTAAGAGCCTAAAGAAAAAAATCCCCTTTTCCCAGACCCAAAATTTTGAACCCTAAAAATAGTGACCCCCCAAAAGAAAAAAAATCCCCTTTAAACAAGAACCAAAGGCCTCTTATATAGAAGATGAATAGGGATATTTTGAAATAGGATATTAAGGGATTTGAAATTCAAAAGATGAGGACCCTAACCGATCGCACCCCCATTTAGATTTTTTTTCTCCAACAAATTCAAAATTGGTGGACCAATAATAATTGGGGAAAATCAAATTGTACCCCAAACCAATGAAAATCCACCAGATATGTACGAACTTGTACCATGGTACCCAAGATTCACAGGATTGGAACGTTGGAGGAGCCCAACGCACTAATTTTCAGAAGCTTCTAGACTTTCTTTGTACGGATTCATGCTGGATGCGCGTGATGCACACGAGCATCGGATTAAGGTTGGGTTGAAGCTAGTCGGGCTTGAAATCAGGTCGGAGATTGATGATTGTTCGCGTATCGAGTTGGGGTTTGGTGAAAGTTGCTCGCATATTGCTGAAGTTTATTGCTATTATGCTGAAAGGAAAGTATATAAGGGAATGGGCAGGGTCAAGGTAAATTGAAGGTAGGCTGGGGTGGTTTAAGATTTGGGATTGGGTGAAGGTGTTGGAAATGTTGTTGAATTGGGTCAAGATTGGGTTTTAATTTGTGTCAACTGAGTATAAGGGTTTTGAGAATTAGGAATAGGATTTTGGATTACAATTTAGGCAATTAAATTTAAATTCTAGCCAAATTGAATACCAATTGGTCAATTGCATTTCAATTGGGGCCATTTTGATTTCAGTTAAAGTCAAATTTAATAAATTGACTAAATCAAATCGAAATTCGATATGAATTAACACCTTGTTTAATCCCGAGCTTCTTGATTTAATAAAATCAAGCACATATTTATCCAAATAAATTATTTTTGAGAATAAATTATATTTAAATCAAGATTTTAATCATTATATTTATTTTCAAAGGTTATCCTTAATTAAAATTTGATATTTGTGAAATAAACATTTAAGTAGAAAAATTATAATCTCATATAATTGAATACGATAATATATAAACGCTACTTAAAATGACAAAATTACGTACAAACTATTTTGACAAAAATTTTATTTGGATGAAATAAATATTTTAATTTTATTAACAACCGAAGAAGCTCAAAATTAAACTTGGTTGTGGAGGGCAAAAATTAGGTGTCAACACATACTGTAAAGCTTAAGTACATGAGTTGGAACTCCTCATTTTTAGGAACTGGGAGAGTACGAAATTAACTTTCATATGCATGAACATGAATTATGCTTATGGGACGACACGCAAGGATGGGCATCATTCTCCTTTTCTAATGACATAGAATATACTAGCATGGATAGGCATCATTCTCCTTTTCTAATGACATATAATATACTAGCATCTCCACTAGAATCTGCAAGTCTGACTTGGTTACTCATTCTATCATCTCCCCCTTAGCTTTAAGCTACCTCTCTAAGTCTAGGAACCACTAGATAAACTCTGATCTAAATTTCAATCACTTCACTCTAGAGTCAGGGATATAATCAATAAACATACAACTAAACTTACCCTGAAGTACTGCACCTGGAAGTGTATAACTCACTTCGAACACTTTATTCAGAGATTCAACTCTACCTTCCTATAGCCTCATTAGTCATCAAATAATAACTAGAACACCTGCGAACTTAGACTCTTCCTGAGCATCTCCACATCCCACGTTCACACCATCTAGAGCTTCAACTCTTATTTCTATTTGCTCAATCCATAAAGCTTCCAACTTAGATTCTAACGTTTAACATGGATATCTCTAAATCCTTGCTGAACCATCCTAACTTTATTCATACTCTGCTAATATCACATCTCTAACTTACAACATCATCAACCTGTAATCCATAAGTTAACTTCCAAGAACATCGTATACCACATAGCCTAATTCATACTTATCATTTCAAGGGTACTACTAACCATGCTATACTTAATATATATTAAAAATAATGAAGCCCTATATCATCTTGGGCACACCTCTACATCGTACCTGCAACAACATACTAAATTGTGAATAAATAAACTCAAGCTTCTGCATACACTGTTCAAGCCTACTAGGTCACTTCCATGCAACTAGCCACACTAACCAAGAAATCATTACATCCGCCTTGCTAATCATCTACCATTCAAACTTAGTGTCTGGTGTTGGGCATGATTAACATCCCAAACTCACATACTAATCTCACTTGGAATCTATAGAATAAAGCATCAAGAAATACTAGTCCACTAGAACTTTATAACAGCAATAATCGATTATAATCATATGGCCTATCTTATCATAATCCATTAACACATCCTCCTTATACACATCATTAGTCTTTACCCTTCTATACATCTAATTTACGATTATACCTCTATAAATTTTAGCTAATCTCCTTTTTGCAATCTCAAGGGAAGCCTAAATTAGTGATACTAAACCACCAAATACTTCATTAATATCCTATACTTTTCAAACATAATAAATATCATCAATAACTCCTTCCGTACTTCAATCAAACAACAATTCACCTTAACTAATAACTCTTTCTTCACCCCCCACTAAACTAGCAAACAAGGACACATCACCTTACATGAATAAGTTTATCTCCATACTTTCTATCAATCATCACTCCTACCTTTTTCTGTCAATATTATTCTATACCCATACTTCAAACTATAATAAGGTTTTACTATTCATAAACCATAACACTGAAGTTCATAATATCCCTCGAATGCACACTTTATCTAACAATCTAGGTTTATACTATCTCCTCTCATGAGCACTATCTGTATTGAAAAGGGTTAATGGGAAATTTGAATACATATCTACTTCTATCTCAACTGAATAACTCATAAGGATGAGAGCATAACTTTCAACTCAAGGAACTTAACACACTAGGGAGCTCCTCTTAAGCCCTTTATGTGTGACTTCTGAAATTTTGGCTAGCACATCTGAGAGTATTATCTGAGGAGGAACTGGGTCTGACTAATTGTGTTATCTCAAGAATAATACATAGATGGAGAAGTATAGATGAACGTTATAGATTCTGAGGAGTAATCTAAAAGCGCATCTATTTTGGGCTTAGTGCACGATTTTTATGAACATGAATAAAGATCTTCAAACTTTGAAAGTTAAAAGCACTGATAGAATACTTTCTAACCTGCTTACAATCCCATGACTATCTATGGGAACTATCTGAGAAAGCTCCATCTGTAAAGATTTAAGCTTGACTATTTTTGATACCTTAAAAGTAAGGCAGAGATGGCCTGAATAGAGTAAGTTGAGTATCTATGCAGGTTTCTTGGAGAACCTTTCTATAGCACGATCTGAGACTTGAAAGAATAGAAATATTTCCTAAATTCCTTGTAACCTTTCGAATAAAAGTACAGACATCTCTGTACCATTCTGCAAGACTCTTCTAGACATGGCTTCACAGACACTTTAGGACACTTGAATTCTGTGCTTTGATACCAAGTTTGTAATGTCCGAAAAATCTATCCCAAGACGTCACACGGTGCTTAGGACTACAAGTGATCCCAAGCTAACCCTTACACTGGCGTATCTCATGAGCAACTAAATAAGATACATAAATCTGAACAAAATAAGCAAAAAATATATCTTTAGTTGAAAATGATCAATAAAACTGTGGGGGAATGTTTACGATGCTGCTTTATGTACAACCAAAACTGAAATAAAATACACAACTCTACTGACTGTCTATGAAGCCTCTACTAGTACTAACTATAGGTAGCCGAAACATGACCCCAACTATCCCTAATTAATACGATTGAATAAAATAAAAACTACTAAAATTATACTCCACTCGAGCCCTTGAATCAAAAGAACCCACCACCTGCTGACTGGAAGCTGTAAACTGTCTGATTATGATATGAGTGCTATAACTGACACCTACATTATGAGATAATATAGCACATAGACATATATGTGGATCAGTACTTTGAGGATGTACTGAGTATATGGGGGTGTAATATATAATAAAACATCATCATACTTTACAAAATCAATACATGGTAAACGTAAATGACTCACATAAGCTGGAATGTCCAAAATACTAAAATCTAAAATCATGAATAGCAAATTATACTTTATGAATCGAGCGAGTCATAACATTTAGTTCTTAAAGTTGTACTTGTACTTTCTCTTTAAATCATGCTGGCTAAGTATAGAAAGAGCTCACATTTGAATCTGAAGTCTGAAAACTAAAAACTATAACTTTTATCTTTCCATAAAGCATAATTTAAATAAATATGTGAGCCTTTCACTTAGCCTTATTAAAGCTTTTCTATCATTATTTTATTTTGAAACTTAGAGACTTTGGAAGTTTTGGAAATCTTGGAACTTTGGGACTTAAGGACTATAAAACTTTGCTCTGGGGAACTTGGAACTCTGACTTGGGAACCTTGGGGACCTTGGGAGTTTCTTCTGACCAACATAAACCATGTGAGCTGACATGGATTCCAACATCTTGCCCACGTTGGGGAGAGTTGTTCTACCCTTTCCATGAGAATAGAACCTTAACTTTAGTGATCACTATCTTAGCCCACTATGAGCAAATCAGAAACCTACGGTGGCACGTGGTTCTGAGGCATGAAACCTTGGAATCATACCCAACTCGATTCTAAATATTACTCCTATACTTATTGCTTAAAACTTTTAGGAAATTCACCTTAAAATAGCACAAGGGTTTGTAATCAAAACCAATTATGCTTCTTATTGATTTAAATCATAATTTGTATGTAAATGTGGATTCCTATCTTATCTTACAATCAAAACATCAGTCTTTGCTTTTGAAAGGACTTATCAAACTTGTCAATAAAACTTGAGATCATAATCTACTTATAACATAACTGATTGTACTTTGGACTAAAGTAATAAGCTTTAATTCATCAATAATCATACATAAACTTTATACTCAAAATCATCTAAAAAGCTTTCAACAATCTCAATCAAGATAGTGGAATATAGCTCATAATATGATTGTCATAAATTCAAACATGGAGGTATGTAAAACTCTTATAATTGAGGTCTTAAATATCATGAAAATTGCATAACTAAAGATAATAAGAATTGGGTATCACCCAACCTTCAATTTCATGGAAATTCATGCAAAATATAGTAAAATTTGTAATTAATATAAATACTCGAGCACAAGGATCAAAGATTTATCCTTGTTCAAACCCCACATACCTTAGATGATGAACTAAATGAAGAAGCTTGCTCTTGAGATGCTATTTGCGCTTTTGAATGATGATTCTTGAAATTCTTGGACTAGGAACTTTGAATCTTCAACTAATTTGGGAGATGAATGGTGGAATTTGAAGATTCTTGTGGTTGGATACTAGAGCTTAGGGTTTCTAATTGAGAGAGATTAATGAAGAATGAGCATATTTTTCTCAATTTTACCTTTAATCGTTTGTTTTCACTATTTGGGGACGTGAGCAAAAGACTAGACTTCCCTTGGGATTTAAAGTTTGTAATTGGAACGCCGATTAACGCCTCACCAAGATGCGGTGATTGTGTCATTGCTATACCCGCCGTGACGCGGTGGAATCGCGGTGACCTACTAGTTTTTGACGAATGCTGAATTGGGTTTCACCATGACGCAGTCCAATCACAGTGACCCTCTGGAAATTGCCAAATATCGATTTGGCCTCTACCACAATGCGGTGGCCTGTCAATCTGGAACACTGCTTACTAAAAATGTCCTACCTCCTTCACCAAGTGTCTGATTTGGGAAAATTTGGTATCGACGGAAAGCTTATTCAATTTTCCACATAATGAAAAATCGAAATCAATAAAATTTCTATATGAAATATTACTCATGTTGAAGGTCATCTCTTAACATTCTATAGATGAAATTAAGCTAAAAAAAGTTTGGGGTATTACAAACACGCCAAATGCTAAGGCTCTCATTGCGGCTAGGAGAGCTCGCAACAACAACATTTTGATGTGTAGAAGACTTCAAAAGGAGAACTTTTTCAGTCAAAATTTTACCCAAAAAGTGGTCCATGACGTCCTTAGTTTCTATCGTTGACCATTCTGTGAGATGAAGGGAAGTTTCCCGTGGCTTTATAACAAGAGGGAAGGCACCAATCACCGATACATGAACTTTCAAAGTAAGGGCTTTGGCATGCGAATCTGGTTTTATTTCCACGATCTCAAGGCAAGGATATGGATTTTCACGATCGTTGAAACAAGTCATTGTTGGGGACCAAGAGCACCCTACACCGTTCCTAAGGATTAATAAAAGAATAGAGATTAACCGTTATGGACGCACAAGTTGGGAAAAATAGGAAACAAGAGAGCCTGAAGTTGGGTGTTAAAGAAAAATAAAAAAAATTAACTATAGCAAAAAAAATTTAAAATTAACTCCTTGTTGCTACTTATTTAAAAAAAGGAGTAGCTCGCGATTGCAGTCACGTATTTCATATTGCAATCGTGCAAATTTGAGCGAGTAAGAGACAACGGGCTGCTATGAAAGTTACAGTTACCTGAGGTGCAGTTTGTGGATTCAATTGTATCGGGAAAGGTCACAGCTTCACAGTCCAATAATCAAGCACAGTCAAACACTTTTTTTTTTGGCTACCTAGTGCTTTGATGAATTTTCTCTATAAGAAAAAAATCTTATATAGAAGTTTTGGTGAACATCTCAATTTCATATATAAGGAAGGTTGTAATAAGATTGGAAGAAAAGATCCCTGGAATTTCAATTTTCCAAGTAGCTAAAAGAAAATTACCATGTTTGAAATATTTCTTTGAAAAAAAATTGATTCTTTTTGAACACCAAAGGAAAGTTAATATTTTCTTGGTTCAAAAGTTCAATTCAAGAATCTTTACTAACATGCAAGGGGTAGTAAGTTAAGGATTTACTCAATATGGTGATATTTCAAATCCATATGGAGGGGCCTCAATATTGTCTAGTGTGTAATGACTTGAACAAATATTAGGGGTCGTTTATTTCATGCTTAACCAAGGGAAGAACTTTTGCTATGTGAAAATATGTGACGGAAATTTTAGACCACTCACAAGTGGCGATCTATCTAGAGGGCCCCAACAAGAAACAAGTACCTTTGAAGTAAAAAAAATGAAAACATATTCATAGGTACTTCAAGTCTCGTCACCAAGTTTTGGCAAGCCTACAACGTCGACAAGTCTCAAAGTAGGGGGCATTTGTAGACATATAAAATTCAACGGGTTAAATTTATACAAAATTTGAGTTTAATTCATGATCATTTGGGTTGATTAACTAATTTGGGCCCTACAAATTAATTAGTCCATTTTATTAAATTCAAGCCCAAGGTTCATTACACTTTAGAGTCCAAACCCATGCCACGTGTCAGGGTGACTTAGCATCCCCGGCAAATTAAAGACCAACAAGGTGACGCCACATGTCCAAATGATGTGAAAATTTCATTCAAATTTGAAAACCAGTCAAAAGTCACCAAGTGTCAAAGTGACATATTTTGGCCAATCACAAGCAACCAGACCTACTCTCCACAAATATAAATGGGGGGTAATATAACATTCCAAAAGAACATTCTGAAAAGAGGACTTTGACAAGCATTGACAAAGTCGGAATTGACTATCAAGTTCTTGCAAGGAGCAATCAACGGAGTTTTTTTCGGAGATTATTCCAAAGCGAAAAAATACTTTTCAATATTTTCGACGAGTGAAATACGTCTCTAGGAATTCAAATCATCCAACGATGCGAGAAACACGCTACTGAAGGCCCTCGGATTATTTTAAAGTTTAGGAGAGAAGAATCAAGAAAGTCACGAAATTGTACTCACAAGATTCATCAATAAAAATTATTTTTTATTTTATTTTATTTATTTTTGCTTGCAGTTAATTTTCAGCATCACGAAAATTTGTTGTGAACATATGCTAATTGAGTACATTAATTCATATTAATTGACTGAATTTTTAACTTTCATCCTAATTTTAGTTCCCAAAATGAGAACAATGAATTGCATTATTCCTTAAAAACTTTAATTTCTTAGTTTTCTTTTTTTTTTTTTTTGGTTTTCCAAGGTATCCCCACAGCTGGCAGCCGTGAGACTAATCCTCCGTTCCTTGGTCAGCGCATTTTTGTGGAAAGGAACTGGCCACAGAGTTTGCTCCATTCGCCAGAGGCAGGGATCAAACCACCGACCTCTTGCTTAAGGGACATAGCGTTGAACCACTATGCCAACTCTGGTGGTTAATTTCTTAGTTTTCATTTATACATGATCAATTACTCATGATATGATTTTCTACTAATTAATCACCGAATGCCTATTTTTTTTATTTTCACCATAAAATTTTGAAATTTTAATAATGAAATAACTTTAGATTTCTTATCTTTCATTTTTATTTCCAACTTGTGTCTTATAGTTTAACTTAATTGATGATTTATTTTTTAAACGTTTTAATTATTTTATAAATGTTTTGATATTTATGGTATCAACTTAGCTTATTGATATTTGTATGTACATTTTAGTCGATAAGAAGATACTATTTGTGAAATTTTAATATAGAATATGACAAACTTAACCCATGGTCCTCATCTTTAAATTGAGACATAACAATTTTAATCACAATATCTAACTTAGCCTGTCATCCCATAGTTTTAATTTATGTGATACACTTTTTTTTAATCAATAAAAAATGATAATATTTTTCTTAATATTTAACAATAATTTAACTTTATACTTATCATTTTACTCTTAATAAAACAATTTATATTTATATAAATATTACTTTCTTGTTTCAGATTACATTCAATCAATTTTTAATTTTTTATCTTTTGATATACTCTTCCTCTCTTATTTGAAAAATACTTTTTGTTTTTCATTATACCCGAGGACCCCTCTTGTTTTTAAATAATCTAATTTGATTTGCTTTGTTGTTTTGAAATTTTTTGAAATCATGTTTCAACTATTAGTTCTATTATATCATCACATAACATGCAATGAAATATTTTTTATATGCAAAAGAGTGTATTCCTTTTTGGCAATGTGTAAAAATAATTGTTCTTATCAATTGAATCAACACCAAAATTCTATCATATTACATACTAAAATGTAATGTAGTGTTACCACAAATACAACTTGATGATATTGATATGTGTAGTTATCAACTAATATGTGATATAACTCATTTTAAATAGTTTTAAAGAAAATTAACACGTCAAAAAAAGATTTCATATAAAATTTGTTTTCTTCTCCATTTATTTCTTATTAGAGTTGGATAAATTGATAGTACCTAGTCAATGCTATCTTAGTTAAGAAAAATATTAGACAAACTTAAATCAATGAAAATCAAAGTTGGACCCACAAAAGCAATAAATATTGTAATTATTGTAATTTGTAAATACTAAAAGACAATGCTAGAAAGTATGGTTTTGTGTGCTTTGAATATCTTTTTGCCTTTATGCAAATATGAATAAAAATTATGATAGTTTTTAAAACTTTCTCCCAAAAATTAATGATTGATAAGTTTCATTTTTTCTCAAAAAAATATTAAAACTTGGTAATCAAATAAAAAATAATACCGAACATATAGACAAACAATAATAAGATTTATTGATTCAACACATTAAAATTTGACAATAACATAATACCCTTGTTTATGGTCTTAGTGGGATCATCTACATTAACGACTACAAAATTTTAAAAGAAAAATAAATTTAATTGTCAAAACCCAATATATAAATATTCAAATAATTGAAGTAATAACAAACAAAGATGCAAAATAAAAACGGAAATAAATAGAAGACTAAAATAATTCTATAATAAGAACATATGAATTACTTCCACAAGCAAAAATGTATATTTATACCAAAAAAGTAACAACTTACTTGCTAGTTTGTGTATTTGCCACTTGATATTATACCTGGAAAAAAAAACTATCTTAATGTAATTGTTTGAATTGAGAGAGGTGATACAGGTCAGCAGCTAGAACAAATATTTCACATATTCAAAAATATTCAGGATACACACAAAAAAAGTAAAATAAAATAAGTTTAAAACAATACCTTACACTTCATTTCTTCTAAAAAAATTTCTATGCAAAGCTATAGAACCTACATAAACATAAAAAAGTAAATATTGAAGTAAGCCCTTGCAAAAGTTATATGAAATGTATTATTTGAGAAGATTAAGTAAGGAAGGTAAATATATGAAAAAAGTGGAGTAGCTTAATAGTTAATTTAGAAGATTTTTATCTTATAATTTAAATGTAAAATTTTAATCTCAATGCACATATTTTCTCTACGTAGAAAGGAACATGTCAGAAAAGGAAAGAATTGATTTGATTACACCTGATAAAATTAGTTGTGTTTCATATTTCTAGAAAACGTTAATTAAATAATTGTCTTAATTTAGGAAAAATATTATATGATTAATTCTAAGAATGTACTTACCTATCAATTCAATATAAAATCAATTTTTGTTTGTTTGAATTCAAAATTTTACATATTTTCATTTAAATTAAAATATTTTATCTCAATTCAATATTTTTTTCCAAATATGTCTCTCAATTGCTAATTGATTATCTATCATTTTGATTTACACAATTTAAATTAAATCATGAATATTCTTATCAT
>JAPEIP010000301.1:0-10740 GCA_026120095.1 Capsicum chinense
ATTCTTTTTTATTAATTTTTATTTGTTAAATAAATAATTATAATCATTAAAATTATTGTAATAATTATTTTTGTTTTTTAAAATATAGTGGTCGGTTTTTAAAAAAAAAATTAATTTTTTTTTTTTTGAAAAACCAACCACACACCGACCACGTGTGGTCAGTTTTTTCCCACCACAAATTGTGGTTGGTTTTTGGTGGTCAGTTTTATCGATTTTTTTAGTAGTGAAAAAACCCAAAAAAATCGAAAGAACCGACTAAAACCTAAACCAAAAAAACTGATTTTATGTTGGTTTGATTTGATTTATAATTTTAATAAACCGACATAATTGATTTATTTATTTTTTTTAATAGAAAACCAAATCAACATGACTTATGTACACTCCTAATTATGACGTATCATAGATCGGACTTTGTTCCAGGCTCCAAGCTACTATTCCATATCAACTGCTATGCTAGCTCTAAAAGAATAAAAAAGACTTACATTATGTCGTGACTTGAGGATTAGGGGACGGCGCGGTAAAGAAGTAAAGTGATCGACTAGTTCTTATCTTGATATTTTTTTATTTTTTTTTTTAAAAAGGTTCATCCTCTTGTGGTGATGCAAAAAGCTTATGATATGACAAGCAAACAACAACAAAACATTTTGGTCAATTTTTATAATTATCAAAATGGACCATTATTTTTTAAAATAAAAACAGTATTATGTACTACTATTTGTTTGTAAGGAAGATGCTTGTTCACAAATTTGACAACGATTAGGATACAACTAATATCAAAAAACATTTCGCTTGATTATGCTTAACACGAAAAGAAAAACATTACACATTCATACCACTGGTGCATCATTTGTTGACTCTCTCAAAAAAATTATAATAACAAAATTAAATAATTATTGTAGCAAAGAAGAAGTCCAATTTGGAAATGATGATAAATATAACTTATTCTCAACTAACAATAAATTGATAATATTCTTGTGACATACACAAAAGGATTAAAATAATCCTGTGAAGTTATAGGTGGTGGTGTAATGATCAATTACTAATATAGTTTTTCTTTTCTTTTTTCCACCTGGATCCATATCTGTTTTGAGGCCTCGACTGATCAAAATGTGTGCCACATAAGCCACATTAAAGGGGGAGAAAAAAGTGCTTCATGGCGAGACTTTTTTTTCTTCTTCAATATTAAACTCGAGACTTCTGATTAAAGATGGAGAAATTATATTGATCCATCACAATCCTAGATAACATAGGTTCATTGAACTTAGTTAAAACCCCAAATACGGCTTCAATCGAACCTAGCTAGCTAGTAGTTTTTGCTAAAATAGTGTGAGATTGAATTTAGAATTTAGCTGTTACCTTTTGTAATCATTATTTTAAAATCAAAATACTTAGAAAATTGAAATTTTGTCTCATTAACTCCATAATCATAAATATTTCTTCTTTAGCTCAAACTTAATTAGTTGTACTCCTAAATAAGAAAGTAGGGGGACTTTTACAACACCAATAAATTAATTAAAGAGACATATTGGATTGTGGAATAGGTTCATATATCTTAGTTTCACAAGGAGATGACTTAATAATTCGACATTCAGCCACTTGATTAAAACTTTTTTGTAAGTAAATACAATTATTTTTGTTAAGAAATTGCAAAAAAAAAAAAAAAAACACTCAAGCTTAATGTTTTATCAAAGCAATTTGTAACAATAACCATTTGCAGCTTACAATAATAACATATTCACTCAGTATAATCACACAACTAAGATCTGAGGCAAGTGATGTATATACAATTTTATTGCTGCCTTACGAATCGAAAACAGAAAGTAGGTTGTTTCCATTTCATCAATTTTGATTGTGAAGTTATAAGTCAATATTGTTAGTTGAATATCGAATTCAACATATTATTTCATGATTTAGTCAAATTTATTACACTTCTCAAGATAGAAAATGAACTTGGAAGTTAATGTGCATGACATAACAATAACATAGCTATTTCATGATTCATATAAATTGTTGAGGTGCGAACAAAAGCCTCATATTAATAGTAAGGATTGAGAAACTACATATAAGGTGTAAAATATTTTAATGATATAAAATCTTTTGAGAAAAATCATGCGAACTTGACATACCCAAATAGGACAACATCACATCAAGTTATAACTAAGAACATCTTTGGACCGACTTCGACCAACATCTTTAATTTGACGTCATGCAGATAAATACATAGTATGTCTCATATATGTTTATTTTTATTCCTTAATTGAAACTATTTTTCGTGCTCTCTGTGACATCATCAATACGACAAATATAAATTTTCTGAGCTGTTGGGCATTACGATCCAAATGCCACACATAAATTATGTTGGTCAATTAAGTTTGTTCGAAAATAATATAGTTGATGATAATTTGATTAAAATTTTCAATTTTGATGCACTCTAAAATTAATTATGTACATAATTATATGTAATTGCATTCAGTGTTTATATGATTAAGTGATAGAGCTATGTAAATTGCATGTCATACATCAACTAGTTTTGCCTAATCAGATGAAAGTCTTGGGAAAGACAGGGGCATTATGAAAGATTCCGACAGAGTAGCAGCAGAAAAATATCCAAGTCTAAATTTTCTCTTCCAATTTGAACTAAGAGAAGACAAGCAAACCAAGAAAAACAAAGTAATATGACAGCAAATAAATTACCACACAAATGCAATAGGGCAAGAATAAAGACAATCATACAAGACACCAAATTTACGTGAAAAATCCTTCGGTGTGAAGAGTAAGAAATCACAGGACCAAACCTCCACTATAATCACCAAATAGTTACAATATTGTTCTCCAAAATGGCCACAAAACAAGTGTCAAACAACAAGAAACAATACATAAACCACAATACCAAACACTAGAGAAATAAAAGAGTGAAAGCACAAAAAATGCAGCTACTATTTGGAAATGAAGAACAAGATCTACATGCTACCAAATCAAGCTCCGTAAGTTCCTAATCAAAGATTGAGATGAGAGGAACAAGAAGTCCAAAAATCATCTCAATCGGACAAGAAACGAAGCGAGAATCGCAATTTGAAGTTGTCAGTTATGGCTGAAATTTAGGTGCGAAAATCAACTTTGTTTTTCTCTCTTTGGCTGTTGAAAACTCTCTTTTTTGTGATGGTGAATAAGACCTAAAAAGATCAATATATATGCTCCATAGTAATAGGCCTATGGGCAAAAGTGGATTGGTCTAACTTGGGCTTCATTTATCCACATAGGAAAGGAAAAAGACCCAATAATCCAACAATTCTCCTCCTCCAACTATGTGGAGGAGACCGCCATCCCGGCGAACTTTCCTCTTGGCAAAGCTTTAGTCCTCATGTCGGAACCATTATCATCCGTATGAATCTTCTCAATTTCAAGTAACTTAGAATCCAACACATCCCGAATCCAATGGTATCTCACATCAATGTGTTTAGACCGACCATGAAATGTAGAATTCTTGCTAAGATGTATGGTACTTTAATTATCGCAATGAAGCACATACCTCTCTTGAGCACAACCAAGTTCCCCCAAGAATCTCTTCATCCAAAGCAATTCTTTACAAGCTTCAACGACAATAATAAGCTCAGCTTCTGTAGTAGATAGAGCAACACATTTTTCAACCTAGATTGCCAAGACACAGCTCCCCCTGCAAAAGTAACCAAATACCCTAAAGTAGACTTGCGAGTATCAACATCACCAGCATTCCAATATTTTCTTCCCGAATTAGAAAGAAAATGACTAACAATACCAACAACATGAATAATATCTGGTCTTGTGCAAACCATTGCATACATCAAACTACCAACAGCTGAAGCATAAGGAACTTTCTTCATATCTTCCTTCCCATCATCACTGAAAGGATACTGCTTCGTGCTCAACTTGAAGAGCATAGCTAAAGGTGTACTGACAACCTTAGCCTTGTCCATGTTAAACCTTCGAAGTACTTTCTGAATGTACTTCTCTTGTGATAACCACAACTTCTCGGCCTTCTTTGTCACAGACAATCTGCATGCCAAGAATCTGCTTTACTGGTCCTAAGTCTTTCATAGAAAAAGACTTACTCAACTCTTATTTCAACTTTTGAATTATGCAAGCATTATGAACAACAATAAGAATGTCATCAACATAAAGCAACACAATAATAAAGTCATTATCAGAGAACTTTTGCACAAAAACACAATGGTCTGAAGTAGTCTTCTTGAAGCCCTGTTGACTCATAAAGGAACCAAACTTCCTATACCACTGCCTAGGAGCTTGTTTCAAACTATACAAGCTCTTCTTCAATTTGTAAGCATAATTCTCTTTTTCCTTGATTTCAAAACCTTCGGGTTGCTCCATATAAATTTCTTCATCTAATTCACCATGAAGAAAAATAGTTTTAACATCCATTTGCTCAACCTCTAAATCTAGACTTGCAGCTAAGACTAGAACCATACGAATGGGTGACATCTTCACAACTGGAGAGAATATCCCATCAAAATCAACTCTCTTTTTCTGGTTAAATCCCTCCACAATCAATCTAGCCTTGTACCGTGGAACTGGGTTACCATCTTCATGCTTCACCCAAAAAACCCACCTGTTTTTCAAAGTTTTTGTCTTTAGGCAGCTTAACCAAATCAAAGGTATGATTATCATACAAAGTTTTAATTTCATCTTCCATAGCATCAAACCACTTTTTTTTCTTCACTTTCCATGGCCTCATCAAGACTCTCAGGTTCTCCTCCGTCAGTCAAAAGTACATACTCATTGGGAGAATAACGAGATGAAGGTATTCTCTCTCTAGTAGATCATCTGAGAGAACTCTCTGAAACATCAATAACTGGTAGCTGATCAACCATATCAACTTGCACTGGAGCATCAAAAATATCATGCTGGTCATTCTGAACATAATCATCGTCTTCATTATCAACTTGATTTTTATCATCATGAAGATTTTCTTCGGGAGTAGTAGTCAAAGAAACTAGATCAACATCAACTAGACTCTCACTACTCTGAGAATCAACCTTCTCAGCTTTGTCAAAATCTTCAATTGTTTTGTCTTCAAAGAACACAATATCAGGGCTTCTACTAAGTTTCTTCTCAACTGGATCATAGAAACGATAGCCAAATTCATCTTGACTATAACCAATGAAGATACACTGCCTAGTTTTAACATCCAACTTTGAACTTTCATCCTTAGGAACATGCACAAAAGCTTTACACCCAAAGACTCTAAGATGATCATAAGAAACATTCTTACCAGACCAAACTCTGTCAGGGACATCACCATCCAAAGCAATAGTAGGAGATAAATTGATAACATAAGTAGCAGTATTAAGTGCTTCTGCCCAAAGGGAATCTGGCAGCTTAGCATCTGAAAGCATACATCTAACCTTCTCAACTAGAGTTCTGTTTATCCTCTTTGCTAAACCATTCAACTGAGGAGTTTTTGGAAGAGTTTTTTGATGCCGAATACCCTGCTCTCTGCAATATCTATCAAAGGGACCAATATACTCACCACCATTATCTGAACGGATGTATTTCAATTTCTTCCCTGTCTATCTCTCAACCAAGACCCAAAAATCTTTGAACACATCAAGTACTTGATCCTTGGACTTCAAAGAAAATACCCAAACTTTGCGAGAATGATCATCAATAAAAGTCACAAAGTAAAGTGCATCACCATGAGACCTTACTTTAAAAGGACCACACAAATCAGAATGCACCAACTCCAGTAAATCAAGCTTTCTTGAAGACGGATGACTCTAAAAAGAAACTCTTTTCTGTTTACCGGCTAAGCAATGAACACACTTCTTCAACTTTGCTTGTTTCACTCCAGAAAGTAAATTTTCCTTAGCCAAACTATCAATCCCCTTCTCACTCATATGACTCAACCTTTTATGCCACAACTCTGATGAAGTATCATTCTTCACCAAGTTTATCAAGTCTCTAGAAGTAGAGCTCTGAAATATGTACAAGTTAGACAACTTATCACCTCAAGCCACAATCATCCAACCTCTAGTAAGTTTCCACTAGCCATCACCAAGGGTGTTAACATAACCCTCATCATCAACGTTCCCTACAGAAATCAAATTCAAGCGAACATCTGGAGTATGCTTGACATTATTGAGAACTAGTTTGGAACCATTGTTACTTTCGAAACAAACAGTGTCAATGCCAAGTACATTAAATTCATCATTATTGCCCATTTTCAATATTCCAAAATTACCTGAAGTATAAGAAGAAAATAATTCCTTCTTTGGCGTAACATGAGAAGTAGCACCAGAATCCACAAACCATCTAGACTCATCACGAACAAGATTGATGGCATTCTCACCACAAGCTACAAGAAGATCATCATTAGCAACAAATGCAACATGATTTTCATTATCGCCTTCGTTCTTTTGTCGTCTCATATCTCTCTTATGCTTGTAATAATATTTCATGATATGCTCTTTTTTGTTGCAATAGTCACATGTAACATTCTTCAATTTGGACCTTGACTTTCTTCTAGTTTTATCTCTATCATTCGGACCTATGGACTTATTTTTTCCCCCCTCCTTCAGTAACCAAAACATCAGAGTGTGAAGATGAAGAAGATGGGGCCTGAGATCTTCTTCTCATCTCTTCATTCAAGACACCACTCTTAATATATTTCATAGTTACAACACCACCGGGAGCAGAATTAGTCAAAGAAACTCGAAGAGTCTGGTAGAGTATTAAGAAGCCAAAGTCCCTGAATTTTTTCATCGAACTTTATACCCATTCCAAACAGCTGGTCAAGGACACCTTAAAAATTATTTATATGATCAGAAATAGGACTGCCTTCTTTATACCTGATATTCATCAATTACTTAAGCAGTAACAAATTATGTATATAATCAGAAATAGGACTGTCCTCTTTATACCTGATATTCATCAATTGCTTAAGCAGGAACAACTTATTATTCCTTGTCTTCGAAGCATAAAGTGTCTCGAGCTTGTCCCATAAACTCTGGCATGTGTCTCATTCACAATATGATTTCTAACATTATCTTCAACCCATTGTTTGATATAACCACAAACTTATAAGTGATCAAATTCCCAATCCTCATCTGTGAATGCCCTCTTTATACCTGATATTCATCAATTACTTAAGCAGGAACAATTTGTTATTTCCAGTCTTCGAAGCATAAAGTGTCTTGAGCTTGTCCCACAAAATTTTGGCATGTGTTTCATTCACAATATGATTTCTAACATTATCTTCAATCCATTGTCTAATATAACCACAAACCTGTAAGTGCTCAAATTCCCAATCCTCATCTGTCATGAATTAAGGTTTAGTAGACGCAAATCAAATTTTCAATCCTCATTTGTCATGAATTAAGGTTTAGTTGACGCGAATTGAGGTTTAGTAGACGCAAATCAAATTCTCAATCCTCATTTGTCATGAATTGAGGTTTAGTAGACGCAAACACAGGTAGACCACAAACTTCTGGCATGTGTTTCATTCACAATATGATTTCTAACATTATCTTCAACCCATTGTCTGGTATAACCACAAACCTGTAAGTGCTCAAATTTCCAATCCTCATGTGTCATGAATTGAGGTTTAGTAGACGCAAATCAAATTCCCAATCCTCATCTGTCATGAATTAAGGTTTAGTAGATGCAAATCAAATTCTCAATCCTGATCTATCATGAATTGAGGTTTAGTAAACGCAAACACTGGTAGACCACAAACTTCTGGCATGTGCTTCATTCACAATATGATTTCTCATATTATCTTCAACCCATTGTCTCATCTGTCATGAATTGAGGTTTAGTAAACGCAAATCAAATTTTCAATCCTCATCTGTCATGAATTGAGGTTCAGTAGACGCGAATTGAGGTTTAGTAGACGCAAATCAAATTCTTAATCCTCATCTGTCATGAATTGAGGTTTAGTAGACGCAAACACAGGTAGATGTATTTTCTTGACAAATAGAAAATCTTTCATCTTGCCTTTCCAAGAATGATAGTTACTACCATTCAAACACACCATCTTTCTCATATTTGCCTCCTTCATTCAAATCAACAATCAATAACAATGCTCATATTTGTCTCGTTCATTCAAATCAACAATAAATAACAACCAACGCTCTGAAACCACTTTGTTGGGACCGCGTGTAACTCCGCACTAGTATGATATTGTCTGCTTTGGACCAAGCCCTCACGGATTTATTTTTGGGCACCTCACAAAAGACCTCATACTAGTGGAGTTGGGTGACACTTTAAATATTAGACATGTTCCCTCTATTTTTTTCAATGTGGGATTGTGTTTTCTTCTCAACAGAAAGTGGTATGCTTGTATCACAAAACTATGATATGTTTATAAGATCAGAAATTCAGTAAAAAAAAAAGTATCTTAATTGTTAATGTGTTCTTACTAATTAACATAATCTTATATAAATATAGTGTAATATATAATTTTTACAATGCTTTTCTATCCGTTGTGATATTTTTCTTTATAATTATTTTATTTTTCTTTCCATTACTATTTTGATTTGCTTAACCAAGGTCTTTCAGAAACAAACGCTTTACCTCCAAAAGGAGGATGTAAGATTTGCATACAATTTATCCTCTCTATCGTGGCGGATTCAGGATTTAAGGGTCGTGGGTGTTCGGGAGGTTCAAACGCACATATTAACACCCAAAGCTTTAAGGTTCTACTTGAAAATCAAAGCTTCCAACTATCTATTTCATCGACACTTTTTTTCATCTTATACCATTTCTTATATATATAATTATACCTATTCTGCATTGGGTTTAACGAACGTCGGAGCACCACATTTTTTACCTTAATTCCGCTCCTGCCTCTCTAAACATCACTTATGTAATTTCACTGAGTATGTTACATTAAAAAAAATATCATATGAACTCCTTCCGCCCCTAGCTTATTAGGCTGACTTGGCAAAGAGGGTCTTGGGAGAATGGGTCAAAAGGGTGCATGAAACATGATGTGTTCTAGACAGTTTGCATTTTTTTTCTATTGACGTGTTTGCCGGCATACTTATTGCCTTTGATTACTTAGTATTGTTGTTGTGTTACTGTCATTAATACTGATAATATTATAATATTCAAAATAATTTCTTTACTCAATGAACATAATGGTCATTCCGTATATATTCCATCCTCTATTTTCGTTATCATGTGTTGTTTGTTATATTTAAATGATCGCAACAAGTTAGATATTACGACTTTTTTGAAATATATATTTTACATCGCTTTTATATTAGCTATCATATTTTTTTATATTGTTGTTTTTACTTTTATTACGATTTTGATTTGTTTTTCTTGAATTAAGGTCTTTCAGAAACATACTCTCTACCTCTAAGAGGTAAAGGTAAGATCTACATACACTCTAAAAAATTTTCGGTGTTTGTTTATCAATGCTTTGTGTTCATATAATTAAAATAATATTTATAACAAGATATATATAAATAATATTTCAAGAAACTTTTAGATTTGGGAACATCGCATATTTGATATTCTCCGTGGTCTAATTTAAGTGACAATATTTGATTGGAAATATATTTTTTTAAAGAAAAAAGATTAAAAGATTAAAACAAAGTCATAAATACTCCTATTTATTTGATTATGAATTTATTGGGAATGGAGTATAGAGAGCATTACACTGTATTTGACATTTTTCTTGTTCAAACTTCCCATTTTATTATTTCTTTTGTTTATATTAAGTCTTAAGTTTTTCTTCTAACAACAATTTCCTACTTAAATTTTATACACAATCAAACATGTTCATGCAAAATGAAAGTGAGGGAGTGTTATATTACATGATAATTGATAACTACTTTCTTCCACAATAATATGAGATAGTACTCATAGTATTTTATTTCATTTTTTGAGTTTCTTGTTCAATTAAATGATGCTATGGAGTAAGTATTAGGTAATTCAACCATATACCATTTTTTCTTAGTGAAAAAAATAATTTTTTTTAATTGGCCGATTGAAGTGTGACCAATTGGCAAAAGAGAAGGATTCAACCTTTATTTTTTTTTTCTTTTGTGTTTCTTTTCTCTTTCTAAAACTCTTTGAAAAAGTCTAAATAATAGAAATATAATGATAGATTGCGTTATTGTGAAAGCATTAACATTTTTTCTTTGAATTTTATGGTGTCTGATATCAGTTTTATAATTCTAAGTAATTTGGATTCAAATCACGTCAGGTCCATTTGAAGAGGAAAGATTCCTGACATAATCTTTTTACTATTCAAAATCTGAATTTAAGATTTTTAATTAAAGATAAATTGATCATATTTATCTTCCCACAACCCTTGTTGGTTGAAGCCATTAACTATGTCCATATTGGCTGCTTGTTTCTTTTAATTTTTAGAGTTTTAATGAAAAATATATTTATTATAACATGAGCTTTTCAGATCTTTCAATTCTTATCATATGCTCTAAAAGCATTATATCATGGTTAGCATTATTAAAGAATAGATTTTGAGCTTAAGTTAATCATGAAAGCTAGATTAATTAAGAGATACGTGTTGATACTTAAGTCATATTAATTAGACAACTCATTCCTTAAAAGGTCGATATGAAGCTCTTTATAATTAACCCTACATATGTCTTAAGATGGAATTCATTTTTATTTTGTCTATTACTAGAAATTAAAATAAGGTATAGTCATCTTCTTGTACATAGTCACATGACTTCTACGTAAAAGTTGAAATACAGCGATTCTTTTGCTTCG
>JAPEIP010000301.1:18676-33268 GCA_026120095.1 Capsicum chinense
TTCAGCTGCTTCAGTCGTGATTTTACTATATTACCCCTAATTAATTATTATGGTCATTTAAGCATTGTGCCACATAAGTTGAGATAGAAAAAATATTACAAATCACAATCATAAAAAATTTAAATTATTTACAAAAATATAATTGGCTATTTTCGACACAAAACTCTGGATAAGGAAAGTAACATATATTATTCAAAAATTACATAAAAAGTATTATAAATTACAATTATAAACAACTTAAAATATCTAAAAAAAAAATAATATGTTATATATTTAAAAAAAAATTACATGAAAAATACTAGAAATCACAATAATCAACAACTTAAAAAATTTAAAAGATATAAAATATTTGGTCGGCTCTTGAAATTATATTAGTGTCACTGAAATTGGAACAGAAGAAAAGTATTATAAATCACAATAATTAAAAACTTAAATTATTTTTAAAATATAATTGACTATCAATGCCACACAACGTATATTAATTTGAAAAATACATAAAAAATATTATAAATTACAATAGTTAACAATTTAAATTATCTAAATACATATTAAAATAACATAAGTTGAACTCATGCTAAATTCCGGATGAATTCTAGAAAATATATGTAATTCTTTTATTAAAAAAATTTATTTAAATATATCAAGATTGAAAAGACAAATAAATATCTTAATGTTAGGTCATGCGGACACGCGCTATGCTTGTTTAGTATTTATAGAAATTGATAGTTTGACTTGAGATTTCTGAGTTTTATGGTCAAAAGCAGAAGACACGTTTCGTCATAATTTGGTTTCAGTTTCA
Organism: Capsicum chinense; assembly: GCA_026120095.1. Taxonomy (NCBI): domain Eukaryota; kingdom Viridiplantae; phylum Streptophyta; class Magnoliopsida; order Solanales; family Solanaceae; genus Capsicum; species Capsicum chinense. The sequence goes on from JAPEIP010000301.1 coordinate 19,476, forward strand.
AACTATTTAAACAATATGAATTGATAATTAATGTTTCTTATTATTCATTATAAATTTAATAAAGCAGTAACAAAAGAAAGAAAAAGATAAGACCTCTTTTACCCGCTATTTAAGATCCATTTTGTCCCTAAGTGAACTAAAAAAAAATGTCAAACCACTTTTTTCAAACCATATAAGAATTAGTCTTTTCGGAAATTCGTTACATTTTTATTCTCAAATTCTAACATTGATCCATTTTTTAAGGGACCATTTTACCCCCATATATACCCCCTATATTAAAAAAAACAAATCCACTTTCATTTTTATTTATTTATTTATTCATCATGGCAGAATCAGAAGGTAACGCCAAGAAAATGGTGAAATTAAAATCGAATGATGATAAAGAATTTGAAGTTGAAGAAGCAGCAGTTATTCAATCAGAAATGATTAAGAATATGATTGAAGATGGATGTGCTACTAGTGTTATTCCACTTCCAAATATTGATAGCAAAACTCTAATCAAGGTAATTGAGTATTTGAACAAGCATATTAGTAACGAAGAGGACGAGGAGGAGGAGGAGGACGAGAAGGACGAGAAGAAAGATATGGGAAAAGCCGCGGAAACAGGTGACTATGAGATGGTAAATGGGTATGTCCGGTTAAATTAGGACAAGTAAAAACGGGTAAAGTTCACAAATAATCACTTTTCATCTAATAATTGAAAACAATCACCGTCTTAGTGAAAAATGTAAAGAAATTTGACCAGTAATTAATAATCATGTTATACAGAAAACACTAACTATATATCCTTTTTATGACAAATAGTATAGTTTTACGATTTTATTGACTAACGGAGTTTTAGATTCCACTAGTGAAATTTCAAAAGATTTGTTTGGATCAATATTGGTTGGATAAAATAATGGGTCATAACTCAACTCGTTCAACTGCAATATGATTAGATCTCTATCACTTTTTCTTTTTTGGCTTTTTGACGTAAATTTTTTAAATTAATTTAACTTACCAATTTTTCTTTTATTTTAAAAATTGATTTTGTATACTTAGCTTTGGTTGGATTTTGACTTTTCAGACTATTTATTTTGACCAATTTGACCCTTATTTTGATCGGTTATTTTGTTGTTACGATTGGTTGAGAGCAGTGTCCGCTCTCTTTTATTTGGTTCGCGAAAGGATTGTGGAATTTAGGAAAGGAATGGTATATCATATTACCTTCATTAAGCCATTTATAAGATGGATCGAAAATAGAGGATCTTGAAACTAATCAAAATTGAGATGAACATCCCCGTTAGGTCAAGTCAACAAATGTGTCATAACTCAACCAGTTTAAACTTGAGCGAGTTGAACGACTTGCAAATACATGGACTAATTTTGCCACCTCTTGCGCAGGTGAGGAAGACGATCTCAAGGAATTTGATGAACAATTTGTGAACATGGGTTGGGAAGAGCTCTTCGATGTCATAATGGCTGCGAATTATTTGAATATTCATGAGTTGATGGAACTATGTTGCCAATCTGCAGCTGATAGACTGAGGAACAAGAGTGTTAGAGCTGTTCGTGAGATGTTAAAGATAACTAATGATCTTACAGAAGAAGAAGAACAAGAGATTATCAATGATGCTCCATGGGCATTTGAAGGTCCTGAAATTGATGATACCGTTAACTAGGTTATGGGAATCGTATCGTTTATTAATAAATAGTAGGTAATCAAGGTTGCATGCAAACTGGTCCCGACACTATGGTTATCAAAGAAAAATTAATAAATAGTGGCTGAAGGTCTATGGATTTTTCATTTTTTTATTCTGCATGTTGTTCATGGTGTTTTAGTGTATTTTGCACTGTTGAATAATTGAGTTATGTGTTTCTTTGGCTCTTATTCGTTTGTGTTTATGTTGTTTTTATTTTGATGGTCATTTTAATATGCAATTTTAGTCTGTGGCATCGAGGATTACACGTATATATCATGGAACAGTGACGAATCTAGGATTTTCACAAAAGAAGAAGGCAAGGAGATCATTTATATATGATGTCCCATGAGTATTTGACGGTCCTGAGATTGATGATACCGTTAACTAGGTTATAGTAATTGTATCGTTTATTAATAAGTAGTAGGTAGTCGAGGTACGTACAAGCTGATCCCGACACTACGGTTATCAAAGAAAAACTAATAACTAGTGGCTGAAGGTCTATGGATTTTTCAGATGTAAGAGTTCATTAGTTCTTTTACTATGCATGTTATTCATGTGACCTCCGGTCATGGGTTTAAGTCTTGAAAACAGCTTTTAATAGAAATGTAGGGTAAGACTGCGTATAGTACACCCTTGTGGTAGGACTCTTCCCCCGACCCTGCACATAACGGGAGTTTTAGTGCACCGAACTGCCCTTTTTTACTCTACATGTTATTTATGATGTTTTAGTGTATTTTGCACTGTTAAATAATTGAGTTATTTGCTTCTTTGGCTCTAATTGGTTTGTGTTTGTGTTTTTATTTTGATGTTCATGTTAGTAAGCACTGTTAGCCTATGACATTGAAGATTATATATGTATATATCACTAATAACGTGGCGGAATCAAAATTTTCACTAAAGGAATTCATAATATAAAGAAATAAAATTTAAGAAAAAGCTAGAGGGATTTAACATCGACTAGAAACTGTGGTTTGGTTGTGTATTAGAAGTGATGTTGTTCGGAATCTTTAAAGATGTTGTTGTGTGCCTATTGGATCCTTCAAAAGTGGTGTGTTATTTAAGGATCCGATACGAGTGTGACAACGTTTATCAATATAGGTTACATGAACACTTCAATAAAAACTACTAATTCAAAGTCCTAAAGGAATTCCAACTTCCAGAAATTTTTTGAGTCATTAGAACTATTTAACCAACGCAAACACACATACATATATATAGAGTTGTTGATAAAAGTTCAGCACTTAGAGTTGTTGATAGAAGTTCAGTACTTACATAAAATAAACATATAGCAACATTAAGTACCTAAAACCAAACAACAACGCAATAACAATAACATAATCAGTGTATTCCCACAAGTTGAATCTTGAGGCAAACCAAACAACAAAGGTAAAAAAAGGAAAATAAAAAATTGACTTTCCAGAAAGGCAATTTATGTTCGTTGCTGCATTCTTCTGTCTTCAATTCTTCTACCGGATACACAAGAAACACAAAATTTAGATATTATTACTACATTAACATAGTAAATTAGAGAGTTAATGGTAAAAAAACACACCTAAACTATTTCGCGAATTTCATACCGTAGTTATCCATTGTTCTATTTACGGACCTAAATTATCACCTTTTTACGAATGTCATTCTTCAACTATCACTCCTTTGTATTGAAAATACACCTCGATGCTGAGTTAGCCTACACACGCCCGTTGTCGATTGGGAACAAATATCTGACCAACTCAGCATCGAGGTGTGTTTTAACACAAAGAGAACAGTGAATATTTGAGGTATGCATGAAAAAGTGATAGTTTAGATGTGTTTTTGACCATTAGCTCTAAATTAAACATAGCAATACTGTGGAAACACAATTACAGAAGGACAAGAATACCTTCCATGGAGATCTTGAAAGTAAAGAACATGAAATCATCCACTTCCTTTCTCAATCTTAGGCTTCTGTGCAATATCATGTGCTCGTTTAATTGCAGAAAAATCAATCATATTCTTCTTGCTACTCTCCGTTGCATCCTCCACTCTACGTTTACTCATAGTTACATCTCTAACTTCCACATCAGTACGCTTCATACCACGTTTCATTGCAACTTGTTTAACTGCTTTTGCAAGGAAACAGATGATTTTCCTGGACTCTGCCTCTGATTTCTCCAAGTATTCTTTCAAAGACGCGATTCCATTAGCCATATCCTCTTGTCTTTGCTTCAGCTTCTCGAGTTCTGACACCAACGTATCATTGATATCTCTCTGGTTCCTTAACTCTTCCTCTACACCGTGATAATACATTTCTTGATGAAAATCCTTTTGGACATTCACATTTTTGCCTCGCCTTTTTATGTTAGCGAGCAAGTGTTTTTTCCCCGCTTGAAACCAATAATGTCCGTACTCCCATTTCTGAAGTCCGATCTTCTTGAATCCCTGATGAACCACGAATAAGTATACAATTAGAATCAATAAGATTCAATCACTCACGTAATGAAAAAATGTACATAATGATATCAAGAAACATGATAACTTACATAGTTATTGAGCTGATATACGAAGCTTGACATATTAGTATGCCTGAAATATTTTGGTAGGATTTCAAAACTAAATCTATTATGATCCCAAATAACAAAACTAGTACCACATGGATTCCAACTGATTATAGAGTTGGTATTCGGATCCTCCACTATATCGTATGTCTTTGTTATGAAAGGGGGAATACCAGGTTCGCGTAACATTCTTGCACCATCACCACCACCATGTTCGTGTTGTCCAGTGGAAAATTGAACCATATTGTTCATTGCCATGTTTTTTGTGTGTGTGGAGAGAAAGGAGAATATTTTTTTTTTCTGAAAGCTTCGTTAATTTGTGATGTTTGTTCTTTGTACAAAGTTATAAGCATATGGAAGTGATTAGTTTTTTCTTTTTGTTGTACATTGCCACAATATTAAATCTGGACCTTTGATAAATAGTCCAATTGACTTGTCCTTAGTAAACATGCAAACTGAAACTATTCTGTTACCTGTTTCTTTTAAGTTCAATTTATTTATTTTCGCTTTTCACCCGTTGTTCGATACCTCATTGAACTCGAACCACAGGCTTCGTAGTTAAGAATGTACGAATCGTATATATCCCATCACAGTTCTTATAGTAAATCCAATTTATTACTGATGAGAAGAAAAATAACAAAGAAAAGGCTACACAAACGGAATGTAGCTCAGTGGGAGAGTTGTTCACATCTTCATCTAGTAATGGGGTTCGAATCCCACAATATTCCACTTCCCCCTCAAAAAAAAAAAAAAAGGATCAAAGAAAAGACTATTGAAGTTGAGAGAGAAGAAAGTTGTGTGCTGGGACTAGAATTAATAGTTCTTTTCCAAAAAAAAAGAGAGAGAGAGAAAAAATGAAATCTTCCACTTGTTTTATTTTGGTGCTCTTTGTTAAGAGTTTCATTGTACTATTTTAAATACAATTGTACATGCCAATTGAATGTACGGTGCTCTTTGTTAAGAGTTTCATTGTACTATTTTAAATACAATTGTACATGCCAATTGAATGTATGCACGTTTCGCTCTAAATCGCAAAGTTGGGGTTATATTTGCCCATTGCACCCACCCTACCCGCGCCCCTTTTTGTTTTGGTACGCAGCAAAGATTAAAAAGGATTATAGTCTTGTAAAAGCAATGCCACTTAAGTCTCCCAAGAGATACTTCATATTCTTGAGCTCATTTCTCATATTGTCAAATCTTCATCATGTTGTGCCCTTCGTTTACCAGAAAGTTCACACATCAATTCGCCTCTTTCCAGATGTGTTTAATAGAGGCCTTGCTGATATTCATAAAAAATTTACGGTCTTCACTGATAGTGATGTTGTATTTCTTCATTCTTAATTACCTTGACAGTAACTTCACCCTTCTACTTCTTGGTACCCTTCTACTTCTTGGTATCCCATTAGTCTACTTCAGTGAGCCCTCTCTTTATGTTCCACAATTTTGTTGTGAGGCTCGTCGTAGGTTTCACCTTATCTGAATATCCCAGAAACTCTTTTTCGTGATCATCTCTAAATATTCCTCCAAAGTTGGACAACTCCAAACTGTGTTAGACACTGCCGTTAATGTCAAGTTTTATTTTTCCTCCATGTAGGGGAAACCAATCAATCAGTTTGGCTTGTTTGGAACTAATTCAACAATTTCCCTAACATAATTAGTTAACTTGTTTGCACACAGGGGCTAAAATTTATAGCCTAGTTTATGGTGCATGTGAATCAGTGAGGTTTTCATCAAGCTAAATATTTTATGTCCATACCTTTTTAGAATTGATCTGATATTATTAATTGGCATACATGTTCCAAAGAAATCTAAATGATACACTTGATTAAATATTAAATTAGTTGCCCAAAGAAACAAGGATTCACCACTCCTTGACAGATAATGTTTGATTCTCATTCACTGGACAATTCACTAGAAGTCAATGTGATTCCCTTTATGCTCTGGTCTTACACTCCACTTTGGGGCTGTCTATCGGACTAGGAGAGTCAAGTTCCCCGTTTACACACAAAGGAGGTCTCACGACCACGAGTCAACATGACCACAAGTCAAAAGAGGTCACACTACCATGAGTCAACATGACCACAAGTCAAAGGAGCTTACACTACCACGAGTTAGCACGACCACAAGTCAAAAGAAGTCACACTACCATGAGCCAACACGGGCACAAGTCAAAGGAGGTCACACTACCATGAACCAACATGGCCACAAGCCAAGGAAGTTACACGACCACGAGTCATACCACACTTTGCAAATTGCAAGCACAACAAATTCATAATAAAGTTAAGAGATTATCCAACTCTTAGTTACCCAATCCTTGTACTCCATAAGCAACAAACAACAACAAGAACAACATATTGTACACTTCCACAAAGAAAGCGGTATCTAGGGAGGATACAATGTATGCAAACCTTACCCTACTTCATAGGTAGAGAGGCTATTCCCAATAGACCCTCTTCCAGAAGCAACAAACAAATTATCCAATTCCAATTGAAAAACCAAAAGAAACAAATCATAAACCCCAACTCATCCATAAATTAAACAATACCAATAAGTTTCCCAGATTCCATAACAACTAGCTACATTCTGCAAATATACTACTACTTCATAAGCCATTAGCCCTACACTCTTACGAGGCGTAACCACCTAAAAGATGGAACTAGCACTATTAATTGTTTACACTCCACCATTTCGGTAGGGCCTTCTATTGGGCTTGTAGAGTCGAGTTTTCTGTTTACAGACAAAGGAGGTCACACAACCACAAGTCAAAGGAGATCACATGACCGCGTGTCAACAAGACCGCAAGTCAAAAGAGGTCAAACAACCAAGAGTCAACACGACCACGAGTCATACGACACTCTATGCAAGCACAGCAAATTCACAATAAATTTAAGAGATTATCCAACTCTTTGTCAACCAATCCTTATACTCCATATGCAACAAACAACAATAACAACAACAATATACCCTGTATACTTCCACAAAGAAAGTGGCATCCAGGGAGGATACAATGTACACAAAACCTTACCCCTACTTCATAGGTAGAGAGGCTATTCCCGATAGGCCCTCTGTCATAAGCAACAAACAAACAACAACAACAACAAAGCAACAAACAAACAACAACAACAACAACATACCCTGTATAATTCCACAAAGAAAGCGGTATCTAGGGAGGATGCAATGCACGCAATGTACGCAAACCTTACCCCTATTTCATAGGTAAAGAGGCCATTCCCGATAGACCTTCCCCCATAAGCGACAAACAATTTCAGAGATTATCCAATTCCAATTGAAAAATCGAAAGAACCAAATCATAAGCCCCAAAACTCATCCATTTATTAATCAGTACGAATATTAAGTTCCATAGACTCCGTAACAACTACCTGCATTCCGCAAAATATATACAACCATAAACCTCAAAAATCCATGACGAGTCAATCTATACTAATCTTCCAAATTTCCAAATACTTAACTGAACCCCCTAATTACCCATTAATTGAAAAGCTCATAAAACATAAAAACAAACTAATTACTCATTAATTTCTTCAATCTCTCCCACATTTACACCACGAACCTCTTTTTCTTCTCCTTCCTCTGGCGTGCCATCGTCGTCCTCATCATCATCATCATCACTCTCTTCCTCATTTGGTATGATGAGATCATCAACAGTATCATCAAACTCTCCATTATGTGCCCACTCATGTTCACGACGCGCCTCGGCTTCTTCCTCTGACGTATAATCATTAGTAATATTGAACATCCTCCTAACAGCTTTGATCGATTTGTTCTTAATCTTATCAGCAATTGTCTGGCACAACAGAGACATTAACCCTGGAATGTCAAGGTAGTTCGCAGCAAATACAAGTTGCGCCATCATTTTGAAGCTAATTTTCACGAATTCCTTGTCGAATTCTTCGAGTTGTTGTTTGTTAGTAGCATCTTTTTCAGCTGCGTGATGGATCATGTAGTCCAGCATTTTGATTAGGGATTTGGATTCTACGTTTAAGAGTGGGATAACTGTGTATCCGGCTTCCACCATGTTTTTGATTGTACCAGATTGAATAGCGATGGATTCTTCAACTTGGAATTCGTCTTCTTCTGAGGATTTCAGTGTCAGTATTTTTCCCTGCGGTGGAACTGATGATAATGAGGCTTCGCCGGCGGTGGATTTCAAGGTCGGAATGGTCACTGGCGGCGGTGCTGCTGCTGATGAAACCGCATTGACGGCGGATTGCGGTGGTGCAGATGAAGATGAGGCTTCGACGGCAGTAGATTTCAAGGACGGAATGGTGACGGAGGGCGGCGGCGCCGACGAGGAAGAGGCCATTGATTTTAGGGGAAACGAGAGGAGGGAAAAACCTAGAAAAAAATCCCAACATGTGAAGTGGGAAATGGGGTGGTGTATTTATAATGAAAATAACTGCATTTCATCATAATAATTACCTTTTGCTTAAGCGAAAATTACTTTTTGAATTTTTTATTTTTTTTTTAAATTTCACCCCTTTTTTCATTAAGTCATAAAATTATTTAAATTTATTCTTTCAATTTTTAAATAGTTGATATATATAAATTTTGCACAACTCTTCAAAAAAAATTAATAAGGGATGAAAATAGATTTATATGATCCTATTATCTATTTAATCATTATGAGATATACAAAACGATGTTTTACAAGTTGTTGATACCTTTCTCTGTTTGTAGGTATTTGATTTGAATATTCTCTCAATCCATGGTTTGAACTAGAGTATTTACAGGCTTACATTCAAGCATTCCGATTTTAGCTAGCAAACATTTTTCTTTTGTGAAAGAAAAGTCATGTATTGACTTGACTGAGCTACTTCAATAGCCAAAAAAGTCATAACCAAGCTAAATCGTTTTATTCACTTTCTCGATGATCGTTTTAACCTATATAGTACTTCTACAGTTTGCATATAACTCCACTTTGTGATGCACACTATGGAATATTCATGCATGCTTCTTCTACAAGGTTATTCTTTAGATCAAACTGATTTAGTGAGTTAATCAATATTTGCTGCATAAGACAATAATACTCTAATCGTATTCCAGTTTGCTATTGTTCGCAACAAATTTTTGTAAAGCTGAAAATTAACTGTAATTAAAAATAAAATAACAAAAAGAATAATTTTATTTAAAGTAATCTAGTGAGTACAATTTCGCTATTCTCTCGATTCTTCTCTCCTAAGTTTTTCCGTAATTCGAGGACCTTTTGTAGCGTAATTCTCAAACTTCCGGATGATTTGAGCCTCCTAGAAATGCGTTGACAACACTTCGTTTTGTCGAGTTGATCTTCGGGCAGAACTCCGTAAGTCAATTCTTTGAAGAGTTGTGTAGTCGTTGCAGAAGCTTCCTCCAATGCTTGCAGAATGACCTCAGAAAACTATGTAACCCTCATATTTATAGTTGTAGGGGGTAGGCAGTCCAAGTATAAATAACCTCTTTTGCCTCATTCTAATTGGTCAATTCAATTTTCAAGCTTATCACAAATGTTATGTGACAAGGTTGCTTGTGATTGGCCAAAAACATGTCATTTGGGACACTTGACGATGTTTTATTGACTCTTGAACTTGACTTGAATTGCCACATCATTTTATGTGTGTGATTTTGCTTCATTGGTCTTTAATTTGACAGGGATGCCATGTCACTTGACACGTGGTATAAGTTTAGGCCTCAAGGTGAGATGGACCTTAAAGTCCTTGATGAGGAATAAAATGGGTTTATTATTTTTATAGCCCAAAATGATTTTAGACCGAATAAAATATGGGTCAAATCCAATTTTTATATGAATTTGACCCAATAAATTTTACGTGTCTACAGATGCCCCCTACTTCAAAGCTCGTCAAGATGTTTGATTTGTCGGACCTATTAGAGACGAGATTTGAAGTATTTGCGGAGCCTTCATTTTTTTTTTTGCAAGACTTGCACATTTGTCGAAATCTAACTCCTCGAAGTCATCATAATCTAGGTAGAATAACGTGAATCCCTTCCTTAGGATTGTAAAAATTTGTTTAAAACTAAATATATCCAAACCTTGTAGGATTCGGGTATTAGTCTTATATCGAATTTTAATAGGATTAAATAATGATGTTATCCCACTTCGAAAAAGGATTAAGAATTTGACTTGTTTTGGACACTTGGATGTCCCAGCTCTTTTTGAAGACAACTTGTTCAGTAAATTCCTTTTCGAAATCAAACTGAGGCCTTTCAGAGTCTATAAAAGGACATCACCACCCCATTAAGTCATTGTAATTCAGCCTGAGCAGAAATTCAACTCCCGTTCTTCTCCTTTTGTTGCTCTTTTTTCACAATTGAGCTTTCGGACACTTTGGAGCGTCTGTGGAAGAAGCTTCATAATGCATCATAGAGGTGTCTGAATCACGAATGGCTTGTAGTGTTGGAAAGTAGACTCACGAGTCTACGTTCTATGCAAACTCAATTTATCTCCAGATCTAACCAGGTATCGTTTTAAAATCAAACCTTCAGTTCTATTTTGTCACTTTTTACTTGTTTTGCGCAGTCTCACGAAAACTCTCATATCTTGACATAGGAATATCAAAACCAGGATTCGATTTTTGCGTTGGAAACAAGACTCGTAGATCTACATCTCTAGTGGAAACCAACATCAAATTGCAGCTGAATCATCCCAGATATCGCTCTAAAAATGGTCTTCTAATCTTGATTCGCTAGTTATTTCAGCTTTGTGCAGCGTCGCAACAAATTTCATTTCTCGATGTGGAAGTATCGAAATCAGGTGCCGTTTTTTGTATTGGAAAGTAGACTCGTAGATATACTTTACACATGAAATCTATCTGCATAAAAATTCTATATTTTCTCAGGAAAATTTTTGAAGTTACAGCCTAAATCTTGCGATACTCCTTTTTCCTTTAGCAGACTTACCATTTAATTTAATTTTTTGGCAGGTCTTCAAACACAAAGAGGATATCTTCAGTGCTTTGAAATATCGTGAACTTCCGTGACCCAACGTCACCATATCCTCTACTTGAAATAGCAAATGATGAACGATATTCTCCTGCTAGCGTCCTTACCTTGAAAGTTTATCCTCCCTACTTGACAGAGGATCGCCCGACATGTCCCTTCATCTAGAAAAATGGTCGACAAAAAAAGAAATTGATTTCCTTGACTTCAATAAGGTCATTAATACTACTGATTTTGTGCTAAATTCATCTACACATGACAAAGAATCTGCTGCTACATACCCCAAAGGCTCGAATAAAGGCCTTGCTACATGGAATTATCCGCAATCAGGCTTTGGTGAGTTTCATTATGTTACTTACTATTGGGAGTGGGTAGAGGATGTCCTTAACCGTAGCAAGGAGGTGCTAGAACGAACTAAGATTTATGATGCTGTTTTTGCCTCTTTATTCACGTACGATGTCAACGAGAATATTTTGCAGGCCTTTTGTGAACTTTGGCATTCCTCGACTAATACAATATGTGTTGACATTGGTGAGCTTTCTATTTCATTGTGGGATATGCGTATGATTGGGGGCCTTCCAGTACACTGAACTTTCTTTGATGAATTCGTCCCTTCGGCCAAAGAATTGTCACAAACAGATCAGCAAGGGAAACCGGTTTTGCCTAAAACTTGTGCTTACTTATTTTCAGCCTTCTATCGACTTTCAAATGGTGCGTCTAAGGAGGTTTCTATCCGTGATTGGGTGAATTTTTGGTTCAAAGGAACAGAGTAGTACAAGGAGCCACCACCACGAGGCCCTAAACAACAAGCTAAACCAAAGTCAAATCACAGTTCCAATGGTTACATTGATATGTCGTTTTTACCGCAAACGAAAGAAGAGAACATCCCTCTCGTTGAGTTAGGTGTGGAAGGGTCTCTTAGAGAAGAGACAAATATGGTTGTTTTTATTGATTGCTGGATTTGCAAGTTCGTTCTTTCAATTAAGAAACTTGACCACATCCGTCTTTAAGGTTGTAAGTCTAATGGCTCATGGGGAGAGGTTTGCACTAGCGATTCCCGTTTTGGCTAGTATCTACAGAGGGTTAACAGAGATCACAACTTCAACAAACTTAGGGGAAAACGACATAATTTTTCCCATACAATATGTCTATGGATGGATTGGTGCTTATTTTAACTCCTACTATCAAGCACGTCATTACAATGGTGCTCGTATGTGTAGGATTGTTGGCGAAAGGATGGCTAGAAACTTTGATCTTTATGGTGCAAGACGGTTATTTTAGAATGTCGATATTTGCAGTTTCCCCACCTTGGCCATGCTACAACCTAAGGAGTTGTTTATAGCAGACAATGCAGAATTGTCTAGTTCTTGGAATGATTATTTCATTAGTCTTCGTTCGAGCTACGTTACCCTCCGGTGTTATGATCACTTTGTCAGGGAGCCATATAGTCCCCATAGATTCAGTCGACAGTTTGGATTTGTTCAAGACCTGCCTGGAAACTTCATCAAATAACCATATGACGTCACACTAAAAGAATTGGTACAACTTTGGGACTCTTGCACCCGTCTTAGTAGTTCTTCTACCATCCACGTCCTAGAAAGCCTCTAGTGACCAATAGGTATGCAAATTGGTGGTATATTGGTCGAACAAACCTTGTTGGGCAGAATAAAATTATCTTAAAAGTTCCCATTCGTCCATCGAAACAAGGTAAGTCGTCCACTTCCTCCCTTGTTAAGTTAAAGACGAGCCCGCTGTCTTCTAAGTCTTTACCTCAAGGGTAAGTTGGTGAAAACTGGAAAAGGATCAAGTCGTCCTTCATTAAAATTGAATGACACTCCTTCTGTGGCTTCGAACAAGACTCGCAAGCAAAATAATGATTCTTCTTTGTTTGAGATTAATAGTGGAAAGATGCCAACCAAAATGCCACTCGAAGATAAGATTCCGCCTATCTGCATAGTTAATGAAGTTGTAGATGCTAATGGTGACACTAGCATAACGGAAGGAGATCAAGATCAACATTGGAAGCGCAAAAGAAAGAAGGCAAAAGACCAATCTAGCGAGTTTGTTGATTGGACATTGCTACTATAGATAGCGACACATTTTCTGTTAATGACCCTAGCTCTATTATGCCATTGCCTGAACTCGCAGAACAAGTAAGATTACTTTCTTTCTTTTTTTCTTTGTAAAAAAGAAAATAATAATAATACCCTGCTAATCTTTCTTTTTTTTTTCTTTTTTTTTAAAAGCTGGATCTCCAAGGCATTTCTACTGATATTCTTAATGGCATTTTTTATAGCGTTACGAGTCCAAGTTGCCTTGATACATCTTCTCCTCCTGTCACAGAAGCTTTGATAAATAACATAGAGGTTGTGGCTGCCCAAGCTAAGTTGCCCAAAGTTCATGAGCCTTCATTGTGTTTATCGTCATTTTTTGCTCCAAATTTTGAACCACAAGAGACGATCTCTACTTTTAAGAAGTCTTACATTCTTCAGATGTGTGGTGCATTGCATGAATGGCTAACCATGTTCTCCGTTGAATCTTCGGACGACTTCTCAAAGTTGAAAAATGGTGTGAACATGCTTATGGAGGACCTCAAAGGGATTAACGCCATCAATACCTCTATTCT